>NW_026466885.1:0-12112 GCF_026875155.1 Cherax quadricarinatus
AAGAGGAGGCAGTTGGGGTAACATATAAAAGCTATTGGGGGAGAATGGGCTTTGAGAAAAGGGGCAATGGGGTCGAAGAGGTGGGGGTGGGTTTAAAAAAGTAGTGTTAGAGTGTTCAGCAGAAGTTTGTGGTTACAGGAAAGTGGTTGCGGAGGGAAGGGAAGCGATTGGGGGATTGATGTGTAGGAGTATAAGGGAGAAAAAGTTAGTTTGGGAAAAAGGTTTTTAAAATAGAAGTGATGCAAGGGGGAAGAGTATATGGGAAAAAAGAGGGTTTAAAGGAGGGGTGAAAAATGTAAAAAGAGAGCAAATGAGGAAGTGGGTGAGATGTTATCAAAAAATTTTTTAAAATTTAAAAAAATTTTTGGAGTGAAATTAACAATTTAAGAAAGCCTAGAGAAAATGGATTTGTCGAAAATAGGAGAGGAGAGTTATTAAATGGAGAGTTAGAGTATTGGAAGTGGAGGGAATTTTTGAGAGAATTGTTAAAGTGATCAGAGGAAGAACTGAAATTCATGTATAGGGCAGGAGGAATAACATCTTTAGAGTCAGTAGGTACCAGCGTGAGGGGACAGTGTGTTAGCAGTAGGAAATGAAAGGGGGTAAGGCAGCGGAGATGGTAAGCAGAAGTTAAAAGGGTGGATAGATTTTGGAGTGGGTTGGTTGATACTTAATAAATGTATGTGAGGGTAAGGTACTAGGGATTGGCAGAGCAGCATGTTACTTTGATAAAGCAAGGGGACAAAGCAGCATGAAATTAGTAGAGGGAGTTCGTTAGTAACGCGCAAAGGTATCGAGTTCATTAGAAGATAAGATGAAGAGTAGACAGGAGACTAGGATAGCCAGAACAGCAGTGAAGTTGTACGGAGGTAGGGGAGCTGGACGGTTTAGCACGGAAACATGAAGACAGTTTGATGGCTAAGAGGCTTGTGGCATTTATGGATGTGTAAAGCAGTGACAGTGGTAATGGGGGCAATGTGGCAGATGTTGCAGGTGTACGGTGTAGGAGAGTAGGTTCTGAAGCAGTGAAGTTTTTACAGAGATAGGCAGGACAGGTCTAAGTAGAGGAAATGAGGTGATATATTTCCCAGTAAAAGAGCCTTACAAGGAAGGTGTGTACCGTGTTGTTTATTATTATAATGCGTTGTAAGAGAATAATGTGGGTCTTACAGAGCGCTGGAGTTAAAAGTAAGATCACAAGTAAAGTGGGATTGTCACAGTCCTTTGCTATGACAGCTAGGATGTCTTGGGAGATTCTAGAAGTGTACAGCATGCAGAGATGTGGTGAATGTTGGCTAGGTGTGCAAACAGAAGTACAAATTGAACAGTGAATACAGGAACAGAGTGAATCACGGTTAATGAGAGATGTAACAGAAAACATTAAGGATGCAGAAGATTGGATATCAGATTGGCAGTGATGCACAGTAGGAGGATGGTTAGAAGTATATCGAATGGAAATATTCAGTGAAGTGTGACGTGCAGAGCGTACATTGAAGATGAGGGAATCTAGAATTGATGCAGGGGAAAGGGTGGTGCATGTACGGAGTCTGTGGAGACAAAGAATTGTCCTTGAGCAAAGGGTACATGAGAGGTTTTTACCACGCTTTATAGGTGGAAGCATGGGTGATGAATTTGCGCGAGGCAAGGTGAGGCAGTAGATGTTTGCAGTAGAGCAATGTGTGGTGAAATATGAGAAATCGAAATTTGGAAGTTAGGAGGTGCGGAATTACCAAACTGTGTCAGAGGGCTGAGGAAGGTGTGAGGTGTTCGGCACATGGCGGAAATGGAGCGAACAGAATACTTCAGAGTATCATCGTAGATAGTGAAGGAAGGGGGTAGGGTTGCGTAGGAAAGGAAGGAAGGGGTAAAGGAGGTTTTGTGTGCGGGGGTTTGGACTCAGAGGCATGGTGAGTGTGTTCAGGTAGGAATGGAGACAAATGGTTTTTAATACTTGACGTGCTGTTGGAGTGTGAGCAAAGTAACATTTATGAAGGGGTTCAGGGAAACCGGCAGGCCGGACTTGAGTCCTGGAGACGGGAAGTACAGTGCCTGCACTCTGAAGGAGGGGTGTTAATGTTGCAGTTTAAAAACTGTAGTGTAAAGCACCCTTCTGGCAAGACAGTGATGGAGTGAATGATGGTGAAAGTTTTTCTTTTTCGGGCCACCCTGCCTTGGTGGGAATCGGCCAGTGTGATAATAAAAAAAAAAATATTAACACATCGGCCGATTCCCACCAAGGCAGGGTGGCCTGAAAAAGAAAAACTTTCATCATCATTCACTCCATCACTGTCTTGCCAGAGGGGTGCTTTACACTACAGTTTTTAAACTGCAACATTAACACCCCTCCTTCAGAGTACAGACACTGTATTTACCATCTCCAGGACTCAAGTCCAGCCTGCCGGTTTCCGTGAATCCCTTCATAAATGTTACTTTGCTCACACTCCAACAGCACGTCAAGTATTAAAAACCATTTGTCTCCATTCACTCCTATCAAATATGCTCACACATGCTTGCTGGAAGTCCAAGCCCCTCGCACACAAAACCTCCTTTGCCCCCTCCCCTTTTCCTAGGCCAACCCCTACCCTGCCTTCCCTCCACTACAGATTTATACACTCTCGAAGTCATTCTGTTTTGTTCCATTCTCTCTACATGTCCGAACCACCTCAACAACCCTTCCTCAGCCCTCCGGACAACAGTTTTGGCAATCCCACACCTCCTCCTAACTTCCAAACTATGAATTCTCTGCATTATATTCACACCACACACTGCCCTCAGACATGACATCTCCACTGCCTCCAGCCATCTCCTTGCTGCAACATTCATCACCCATGCATCACACCCATATAAGAGCATTGGTAAAACTATACTCTCATACATTCCCCTTTTTGCTTCCAAGGACAAAGTTCTTTGTCTCCACAGACTCCTAAGTGCACTGCTCACCCTTTCCCCCTCATCAATTCTATGATTCACCTCATCTTTCATAGACTCATTTGCTGATGCATTCACTCCCAAATATCTGAATACATTCACCTCCTCCATACTCTCTCCCCCCAATCTGATATCCAATCTTTCATCACCCAATCTTTTTGTTATCCTCATAACCTTACTCTTTCCTATATTCACTTTTAATTTTATTCTTTTACATACCCTACCAAATTCATCCACCGACCTCTGCAACTACTCTTCAGAATCTCCCAAGAGCACAGTGTCATCAGCAAAAAGCAACTGTGACAACTCCCACTTTATGTGTTTGATTCTTTATCTTTTAACTCCACACCTCTTGCCAAGACCCTTGCATTCACTTCTCTTACAACCCCATCTATAAATAAATTGAACAACCACGGTGACATCACACATCCTTGTCTAAGGCCTACTTTTACTGGGAAATAATCTCCCTCTTTCCTATATACTCTAACCTGAGCCTCACTATCCTCGTAAAAACTCTTCACTGCTTTCAGTAACCTACCTCGTATACCATACACCTGCAACATCTGCCACACTGCCCCCCTATCCACCCTGTCATACACCTTTTCCAAATCCATAAATGCCACAAAAACCTCTTTAGCCTTATCTAAATACTGTTCACCTATATGTTTCACTATAAACATTTGGTCTACACACCCTCTACCTTCCCTAAAGCCTCCTTGGTCATCAAATCAAATCAAGTTTATTCTCTATAAGGATTACAATGCTGAGTTTACAGAATTTGGATATTGTGTGGTTTACATGTTTTAAAATACTAATTACAGAGGGGGCCACTAGAACACCTAGCATGGCTAGGCATTTCGTGCAGACTTAGATTAATACTTAACTTTAAAATATTACAAATTATGAGGCAAGTTGGTATTACGGCTAAGTGACTAAATACTAGTTTGTGAGTTTAGCAATGTGAATGCTTTTGTTTTCGCACAATACATAGTTCCAGTATTGGAGTAGCACAGGCCAACTTATGACTAGTTAGGATTCATTATTTTAAGATTAAGATTGATATTTCTGTGTTTATGGTCAAATGGGTGAGTGAGTGTAAGTGTGAACCACCAGGTGGTATTCATGTAATTAGCTGACGGGGTGTATCAGGGTGTATCCTACTCTCTGTCTTACTCTTAATTCTTTCACTAATAACTCTACCATATACTTTACCAGGTATACTAAAAAGGCTTATCCCCTATAATTTTTCCATTCTCTTTTGTCCCCTTTGCCTTTATACAAATGAACTATGCATGCTCTCTGCCAGTCCCTAGGTACCTTATCCTCTACCATACTTTTTTTTTTTTTCAACAAGTCGGCCGTCTCCCGCCGAGGCAGGGTGACCCAAAAAAGAAAGAAAATCCCCAAAAAGAAAATACTTTCATCATCATTCAACACTTTCACCTCACTCACACATAATCACTGTTTTTTCAGAGGTGCTCAGAACACAACAGTTTAGAAGCATATACGTATAAAGATACACAACACATCCCTCCAAACTGCTAATATCCCAAAACCCCTCCTTTGGAGTGCAGGCATTGTACTTCCCATTTCCAGAACTCTAGTTCGGCTATATAAAAATAACCGGTTTCCCTGAATCCCTTCACTAAATATTACCCTGCTCACACTCCAACAGATCGTCAGGTCCCAAATACCATTCGTCTCCATTCACTCCTATCGAACACGCTCATGCACGCCTGCTGGAAGTCCAAGCCCCTCGCCCACAAAACCTCCCTTACCCCTTCCTTCCAACCTTTTCGAGGATGACCCCTACCCCGCCTTCCTTCTCCTACAGATTTAAATGCTCTCCATGTCATTCTACTTTGATCCATTCTCTCGAAATGACCAAACCACCTCAACAACCCCTCTTCAACCCTCTGACTAATACTTTTATTAACTCCACACCTTCTAATTTCCACACTCCGAATTTTCTGCATAATATTTACACCACACATTGCCCTTAGACAGGACATCTCCACTGCTTCCAACCGCCTCCTCGCTGCTGCATTCACAACCCAAGCTTCGCACCCATATAAGAGTGTTGGCACTACCATACTTTCATACATTCCCTTCTTTGCCTCCATAGATAACATTTTTTGACTCCACATATACCTCAAGCCCCACCCTTTTTTTTCCTTTATCAAATTCTATGTTTTAAACCTACCCTTTCATAAACCCATCCCCGACAGTAAAACCCCAAGTATGTGAAAACATTCATTCTTCCATACTCCTCCCCCCCTTTTTTGACATCCAATTTTTCTCTATCAAAATCATTTGATACCCCATCCCTTATTTTTCTATGTTCACTTTCAATTTTACCTTTACACAAACCCCAAAAACTCATCCACTAACCTTTGAATTTTTTCTTTAGAATCTCCCAAAACCAGTAACACCCGCACAAAGTAACTGTGTCAATTCCCTTTTTGTTTTTGTTTCCCCCAAATTTAATCCCACCCCCTCCCGAACACCCTACATTTACTTCTTTACAACCCCATCTAAAACATTAAAAACCAGGGTGACATTACACTTTCCCTGTCTAAGACCTACTTATCGGGAAGTAGTCCCCCTCTCTTCTACACACCCAAACCTGAGCCTCACTTCCTCAAAAAAAAACCTTTACAGCATTTAGTAACTTCCCTCTATTCCTATACTTGCAAATCTGCACTTCCCCCCTATCCACTCTATCATATGCCTTTCCATATACAGTGGACCCCCGGTTAAACGAACTTTTTTCACCCATAGTTTTTCAGGTCCCAGTCGACCGAATTTTTCCACAAAAGGAATTTTTGTAAGTAGATTATCCATTTCGCCCCCAAACTACACGTACAAACGCATTTACTAAATACATTACTTAATTTGGTCGCTTTGGAGGTGATCGTAAACGGGGGTCCACTGTATTTATTTAAAAAATGGGCCCCAAACCACTCCCAAAAAATACCCCCCCTGTTTTAAAATTTCTATCTTAAACCATCAACCCGTGCCTTTCCCCTTTCATTCTACCCACGCCCCACGAACTTCCCAACACTACAACGGCCTCCCTCACTCCTACAAGATGTTATTCCCCTTGCCCTATACACAAAATACAGCTTCCTTTCCTCATCAACATTTAACAATTTCCCCTAAATATTCCCTCCAATTCCTTACCTCTAACTCTTCATTTAATAACTCCCCCCTTATTTTTACTGACAAACTTTGTTCCCCAGGGTTCTCAATTGTTAATTACACCAAAACTTTTTCTTTTTCAACAAAATTTATTAACAAAATATTATACAGTGGACCTCCGGTTTTTCGGCCCGGTTCTGTTATCGGCCAAATCAATGATCGGCCGTTTTTTTAGCGCCTGGTTATCGGGTTTAATTCGTATCGGCCATTTGAGCGGTCCATCCGCCGTTGGAGCTGTTGACTCAGTTTGGCTATGTTCACGGTGGCTGAGAAGTTTCTCTTACATCCAAACTTTTTCATTTATGGTTTGTTTATTTTTAGTGAAACTGTAAAATAAGAAACCCCATGCTCCAAAAAAAGTTCCTGTGGTAAAAAAAGTGAGAAACACCGGAATTTAAGCATGATGATAAAAAAAACTTAACATAACTATTTTTAAACTAAAATTATCAGATCTTTAACAAGCATTACGATGACCTCCTAGCTTCAAATTTCCCTTGCATCCAAAGTCCACTTTACCTAACTGAAACTGGCTAACCCTGATATAAGATGCATGCCATTCCGGGTTCCGCCATACACAACTGTAGGCCAGACCAACAAGGGGTGGCACAGCTTATCCCTTCAGCCCAACAGAATGTATTTCGCTAATATTGCACAGGGATGAACAGGGAATATAAAATAGCTAAATTCAAACCCAAAATACCTACAAAAACCTCCCAGTGATAAACATTACAATTTCCCAAAATCAAAATTACCCAATTTAGAAAAAACCCTGGGAAAGTATGATAATGTTGCACGCATGAACAAAGATCACTTACTACTCTCGGTGACTTAAATATAAATCTCCTGCAAGCCGGGGCCCCACAGTTACTGAATTCAAAAAACACAATGAGTAACTGATGTTGCTACCAACGTAAAAAAACCCTCAAGAGTTACGGGGACTATGTTTCCCTACTTGACCACATCGGGCCCAAAAACCCAACCCCCTTTTAAAAAATCAGGCATAATTACAGAAAATCCCAAAACCCACTCCCCTACTTTCCTCAAAAACAACTTTGGGTAAAATACCCCAAAACCTACAAAAGTCCCCTTCAACTTCAAAATGAGGCAGCCATTAATAACTTAAACAGCATACAAACATTGACTGGACACTGAGCTAAAAATCTATAAGTATTGACGAATGTTTTAATAATTTTCTAAAAAACCCCCAATACCCCCTATACAAGCACTGCCCAAAAAAACAAACAGATGACAGCTAGAGCTGACACCCCCGGCTAACACCGCATTTAAAACCATAAATACAAAACCCATATAAAAAACAGTACGAAGGGGTCACATAACCAAGACCAAACAAAACGTTACTGTAATCCTAACCACCTGATAAGAAGGGCAAAAAAAAAGTTTTTGGACGTTTACCAACTTCGAGGTGATATAAAAAAGACCTGGAAACCCTATCAGAAATCGGGAAAAAAAAAAGATATCAAAAATGCGAAATAAAATTAGCAAATCAAAAAAAACCCAATCCACCAACAAAACAGAAAAACAATCAAGTTTTCTTCCCCACTATAGGAAAAAACCCTTGCAAAAAAATCCCAAGCTCGATACCCACCAAATGACTCCCTAACGGCAAAACCCGAAACACTGTTCTACTCGACAAAACCCAACAATCCCCCTTATTTACAACACACTAAAAAAACAAGGCAGGAGTTTTAAAAATACCTTCCCACCCTTTTATACAAAAAGTGTCACAAGTACTATCCCCAATCATTCAAACTCTTTAACAAATCCATTGAATCCCCACCCTTTCCCCACAGCTCTCAAAATAGCAAGGGTCACCTGATCCATAAAGGGGGAGACCCAAAAAGATTGAATAATATGGCAAAATCCCAAAATTTTTTTCCCCTTTCCCCAAAATTTAGAAAAAATTTAAATTTAAAAAATCTATCCATCTCATCTCCCAAAACATTCTCAACCCCTGCCAATTTGGATTAGGCCCAATAAAAAAAACTATGATGCTATTATACACATGGTAGAACATTATACACTGCAATAGAGAAAAAAAGAAGTCCCACTTAGGATCTTCATTGACTTACGTAAAGCTTTTGATACAGTTGCCATGACTTGCTCCACGTAAAAAATTTTCACACTTGTATTGGGGCACTCCCTAACTACCCCAAGTCTACCCCGCAAACAAAGCTAATTGTGTAGCAAAGGGGAAGCTCTTCCTCAACCAAATTTCGTTGGTGTCCCCAGGGAAATGTCCTTGGCCCTCTTTTTTTTCCTTACATAAATGACCTACCAAAAGCTTCCTTTCCAAACCCACACTTTTTTCAGATACATACATACGTTTCTTCCCCCCCGAGCCCAGCCGCTAGCCAATACTGTAAAAACCGGGAAATTTCAGAAAATTTACCCGGATGAGGGCTAACAAAATTTCACTAAACTTGACAAAACCCACTTCATTCATTTTTAAAGAGCTACGATTACTCTTAACATAACGTAAAAAGATACCTACACAAGGCTAAAAGAGGGAAAATTCTTAGGAATCCACCTTTATATAACTCAAATTTCATACCATATACAACAAATTTTTTAAGAAATTTTCCCGACGTAGGCTACTACGAAGATACGGTACTATTTCAAGTACCCTCCTGGCCCTTTATCACTCTTTATTTACCCCCATCTTTACCTATGGGAATTTTTTGCATGGGGGTCAACAAAAAATTAACCATCTCAGACCCCTAATTTCCCCAAAAAAAGGGGCAGTTAGAATGATAAAAAATTCTCACTCAGGGAGCCCTCCCCCAAAATTCAAAACACTCAACCCATCACCATACTTATTATGCACCATTTCATACTAGAACACTTAAAATCTGATATTAACCTCCCCTCAAAAATCTCCTTTCCAACCCAAAAGAACACATGACCCTAACACAAGGGGAAGTCACTCTTTATGTTTCCCCGTGTCCATCTCCGCTTGCAAAAATCAAAGCACATAAAAGGCCCTAAAATCTGGGAAATTCCCTTTCTGTAATATAAAAGAAACACTACCTGTTTTTAAAATTTAAGTCTCTTCCAAAAAACTTACCATCAAAACCAAAAAAATACTGAATACTTATAAAAAGTAATCCCATATGTTACTCACAATTATATCACACAAAAGTTAAACCTGGACCCAATCTAACTTTTTTTATTTTTTTAAAACCCAAAACCCAACAGAATACTCCATACGATGAATGTACAGCAATGCATGCAACCATTGACCTGTCTTTGTAATACTCATTGTGCTTTAATTTCTGTTTACAATAATGTTTTCACGATTTATCTTTGCTTATTAATCTTAAGTTAATTTTTAACCACCCTAAGCTTGCATAAAGTGCTTTGGCTGCGCTCTTCCTGATTTTTTTGTACCTCTGTTGTACTAAAATTACTAAATAAATAAATAAAAAAAAATAAATAAAGAGGGGTAAAAAAGGGTGGTGGAACTTCCCAAAGTACAAAAGAATAAATCAACATTTACATCCATCCTGCAGAAAAAGGGCAAATAAAGGGATGCTAAAGTTCAAAAGGAGTAACTTTCTAACTAAAAAAAGGCCCCCAAATAAAAAAGAGTGGAAAAGTTTATTATTATTGTGGTTTAAAGGAAAAAAAATTAGGGGGAGACGTTTTAAGTCTACTTTTGTGGAAGGCGGCAGTTGCAAAAAACTTGCAAAAAAAGGGCAAACAAGTGCGCGTTTGTGAATTAGGGCCACAAAGAAGGGTTTGATAGATTTAAGAAGCATAGGCATACAAGTGTTGAAGGGCAGGGCAGGCCAAAAGTTCTGACAAATGGCGCTGGAAAATTCGGCAGGAATTCCCCGGGGGTAATAAGGCGAAGGTTTCAAACCCCAACAAGTGTTCAATTGTCAAAACAGCCCCTTTTTGGGAAAAAAATCCCAAACAGACCACTTACCCAGGGGGAAAAGCACTGCCGGGACACAACCTATGAAAATACTTCTCTTTTGTTTTGGAAATGCTATGGGGGTTTCCAATGAAGCCTTTACTCATGTAACACTTAGAAAATCCCATTTTTCTAGAAAAACAATGTTATAATAAAAATTGTGTGATGCGGAAACAATCGTAAGCATGGGCCCACAAGGCAAATTTTCAAAGATGGTTAAATGAGTTTTTGACCCAAGTGTAAAAATACCTCCGGGAAAAGAAATTGCCACTCAAGTGCCTCCTGGTACTCAATGCCCTGCACATCCTCCAGATTTGTTAGCCCAAGTTAAGGCTTCAATTTTAAAATGAATTTTTTCCCCCAAACACTATTCCTCTCCTCCACCCCATGGACCAGCGGGTCTTTTCTAACTCAAAAAAATGTACACAAAAGCAGTTTCAAAAAGGGTTTGAAGTGACCTCGACACTCAGTTGACCCCCAAAGAGTTTTGGGGGAACACTTCACATCCTCCATTGCATAAGCCTTTTAGGTAAGACTTGGGAGGGAAGTGACTTTCCCAAAATTTTAACCTGCTTGGAGAAAACGGGTCAGCTGTGTCCAAAAGAGGGGTTTTTAAAAGTTTTTTTGGTACCCTGACCCTGCCGACCCCGTGGACCATTGTGGGACTGGGGGAAATCCCGGGTTGGAGGAGTAGCGAGAGAAATACATCGAATACTAGACCACAGCACTGCTTACCCACAGCCCGCGTTTCTGCACCACCGTCATTGACTACTCGAAGAAGTGGAGAACTTTGTTGTGTGGGTTAAAAAAAACAATTTTCCGAGAAACAATTTAAACCCCCAAGGTTAGCCCCCAGGGTAACCCAAAAATCTGATCCCCCCGGGACTGCTAACTTATTTTTCCCGGGGGCCCCTTAAACTTTTCCCTCATGATATGACCCACACCCTTGACTAACCCCAGTGAACGGGAAAATATGCCTGGAAATAGTGCTCATATTGGTGAAATTAAGCCCCAAAGGGTTGGTTTTAGAATTTTAAAAATCAAGGGGCATACACATGTGATAAGGATGGCGAAGTTGAAAATTCCAACCCCCAAAAAATTTTCAATTGTGACGAAAAAAGGCCCCTTTTGGGAAAAAAAAGTCAAACAGGACCTACATTCCAGGAGGGAAAAGGGACCCCAGGACACAAGCCATGAAAACGGCAACTTTTTTTTTTTGTAGTAATCAGGGGGATTGCAAATAACCTTTACTCTGTATCACTCTGAAAATCCCCCAATGTTTCAAGAAAAAAAGTGTCTCATCATCACAACACTCTTCAAAAAAAGGTGTGTTATTTTAACATTTTTACATTTCAGTGGACCCCCCCCTAGCGTATTAACCGTGCAAGAGGCTCATGTTATCGAAATTATCGTTATGCAAAATTTTTCCCCAAAAAAATAAAGGAAATAAAAAAATCGTGCAAACACCCAAAATAAAGAAAAAAAATTTTTACCACATAAATATACATTTTTCCAAAACACAAAGGAAGGGATACATGCACAATATAAGAGTACATGCACAATATATATTGTGCAATTTCTACCTACAAAAAAGAAAAATGACACTTACCTTTATTGAAGAGCAGCAATGACTGATGAACACTGTGTCCTGGGAGTGCCTTTTTCCCCCTGAGAAAATTAAGGCCGTTTGGCATTTTCTTCCAGAACAGGCCCATCACACTGGTATCCACTAATTCTAAACCCCTCAAACCCAAACCTTTTTCTGGGTTTTAAAATTTACCCAAATACATAGTTCCAGGGATTTTTCCCCCGTTCACCTGGGTTTAGTCACTGGTGGGGTTGCATCCCGGGGGAAAAAGATTTAAAGGACCCCAATGGAAATAATTAGAACTCGATGACACTGACTTTTTTGGGGATCCGGGTGGCAAAACCTCTGGGTTAATTTTTTCTTGGTATTCCAATAAGCCACACAACAACATGCTACAGTAAGCAGCAGAGAGCACTGACATGCACAGCAGCAGCAGACGCTACAGCGCACAGCGGGGT
>NW_026466886.1:0-12000 GCF_026875155.1 Cherax quadricarinatus
TTTTGTACCAAAGTATCCCTGTGTGTTCCTTTTTTAGCCCAAGATATTGTTGCAAACAAATTCATTTTCAAAAAATCTTTTTTGTTTAGTTCCTTAATTTTTGCTTTAAATTGTATTCCACACCCTTAAGGCAATTTCCTTTTTCATCCCCGGGGGTTAGTTCTCGTAAAAGGATTTAAAATTTCTTTTTTATTCACATACCTTGAAGTTTGCCCAAAAAAACATTTCTTAAGATTTTTTTTGAAGGGACTTTCGATATTTCAAATTGTATTTAGAGTAGCTTTAGTAAAAATGGAGGGGATGTTGCAAAAAATAATACTGTTTGAAACGATAAGTTTTCACGGGCCTTGAGGATCTTTGGGGATTTTCAGGTACAAGAACGAGTTAATCTCATCTTTTTCTTTTAGCCCTACATTAAGAAATTGGAAATACAGCCATTGGCATAGTGTTTAGCGGATTTCATAAGCACGTCTCCACGCTTTCAGTTATGGGGGCCCGGTCACGACAATCATTAAGACTTGTACATCTTTATTTGCACGTGCTTGAATTTTTAAAAACCCCGAGGGGAGTGGTTTCGAATCTTTTCTGACTCCAGGGTGCGGGAGAAAATGGCTTTTCTTCAACTTATCTTCGACTACTTCCTCAATGAATTTATTGCCAACTTTTCTTGTATGTATTACATAGACGGGCAGTAGCTTGGATTTTCCCTGAGCTTGTATTTGTGTTTTCATCTTCCGAAACCCATGCGAAATTTTGCTAGGAGTGTGGGGGTTTTTAATTTAATGGTAACCAAACCCCAATACTGTTTTCTTTATATTTGACAGTGTCCAAATATTGGTTATAAGTCGGGGATCTTGGGGGTTGGTTTATTTAATCAATCCCTATGCTTTAAAATTCCCACAACTTTTAAACTGGTTCTTCATTTCTTCCAGAAATGAAAATTTTTTTGCTGTGTACATGATCGCGGTTATTCTGTCTTACTTTTTCCCCACGAATCAATATCAGCTTCTTCCCCATTTTTGAGGGGAAAAGGGGCCCACTTTTCATGGGGCCTCCGCTTTTTTCAGCAAGTAAACATCATTTTTACTTACTTTTTTTGCACAAAACAGTGATAAAAAACATTTAAAAATGTTTTAAATCAATTGGTAATGTTCCGTCTGTATGTCAGGACGGCTATTTGCCCTTAGCTGCTTTCGTGCTGCAACTGTTTCTTTTAACCCCTGGTCGCAAAAAATTTAGGCAAATCTCTCTACCACGCTTTTACTGTCTTTTTCCTGTTTCCTAGACCAACATGATTCTGGTAGGTCTATGTTGTTTACCAGAATTTGGGGAAAAAAACCCTTATCTAACTGTTTTTGGGGATAGGGTTGTTTTTCAGTTTCTGCAACACTTTTCTTCATTAAGGCCCTTTGGACCTTGATCAAATAGTGTTAGACATTGGTTTTGGTAATTATTAGATAACTCAACTCAAAGCTATCGGGGGAGAGGGGTTGCTTTAAATTACCCCCCTTTTGGTTTTGGGATTTCCCCTGATTTGGGGGAATCTGGTTGTTCACAAAAGTTTTTTGGGCATAAGCTGTTGATGCATACCCCTTGCTTTTAAAAACATTTCTTCAGGGGCATTTTCCTCCCTTTTTTTCACCTAAACTTGATGCACTTTTCATGATGAAACGTTTTTTACTGCCTCCATGATTGTATTAATACAAACTGTCCCCCAATGGTTCCACCCAAAAAGTAACATTTTGGGTACTTTATGGGGACAGTTTGTTTAATGTCTGTTGTATTCACGCTTGATAAATGCCTATAGGGATTTCCCTTCTGGGGTTTAGGGGAGTGGGTTATACTCTTTTTATACGAGTTGAAGTTTTGTTATCCCCGATTTGGGGTTTTTTCATTTTGTCTCGTTTGCATGCATAAAAAACTTTTTTTTGAAAACCTTTTTCTAATTTTTTCACAATGAAATAGCGTTTATTGAACATAATTTTTAAATCTTTAAATAGTTTTGGGGACAACTTATTTTTGTACAATACCATGAAAAACCCAATCACATTGTCTTAGGTAATTTACACCTAAGATTGAGACTATGTCAAATGTGATTCAAATGCTTGTAAGTCTAAAAAAACAATGTTTGGGGGCTTCAATTTTGATTTAAAGATGCATTCTAACTCTGGCCTTGTCACATAAAAGAAATTTGTTCTAAACCGAAGGCATTTGATAATTACCTTTAACCACCGGAAATGACTTAATCAGTTATAGGGTTCCCCCTTACAAGACTTTAAGGAAATTGAACTTGGCAACTCATCTTTAAATTGGAATTTACTTATTAAAAAACCACTAATAAATTTTTTTTAAAATTTTGCCTTGGAAAATGGGTAAGAAAATGTGGGTAGCTTGGAAATGGGACATTGTTTTTGGTTTACGGTGAAAGGGTTTGACCACTTTTACGTGGTCTCTGTGACGAGTTTGGGGCGAAGCCTGTCCCCTTCCCCTTATTTGTTGATTACAAAAAGTTCCAAAACTTTTTTAATTTCATCCTAAGGGTTGATTCAAGAAATTCCTTTTCATAATGTGTTTCTAAATTTAATTTTTCAGACGTTGTGTAGAAATTCAATTTGCCTAAAGACATAAAAAATCTATGTTTTTTTGGTTTAAATCCTAAAAAGCTGAAATTGATTTTCTTTTGTGTAATCTTAGCCCTGTAAAGACTGAAACGATTTTTCAAAAAAGCCATTTAATTAATTAAAATTTTCTAGCACCCCCCTTGAGTTTTTAAAAAACACTGTACGCTATAAATAGTGATTTTTTTGTTTGTTTAAGTCGCAATAATCGAGTCAGCACAGCCCTAAAAGTTAAAACCTCGGGTCAATGCCCATAAAGGGTACAAGGTTTTGGGCGGGTTTTGTTTAGGGTTTTGAGTTTGCTGTTCAGCCCTGACCCGATGTTAATCGAAATACGTTTATACACTTCATTCACTATAACTTTAAATGTACTTAAAACTGTAAACACACGTGATTTTACTTACACATATAAATGTCAGTTAATATATTTTAAAACTTACCTTATTATAAATTCCTTTTAAAAAACAGGTAGATCTATAAGAAACAAACTTTTAAAAAATTTTGTCTCTTAATTTCTGTTTTTATAAACATATAAACACTTGTGTTTCACTCAGCAAACTGAAGTCAGTTGGGTTGTTGGTTTTGTAGTCAGCGTTTCTGAAGGGGGAGCGTAGATGCCGGGTGCCACCCCCCTTTCTTGTTGGGGAGCACCCAGCTCCCGTTTCTTTGGTGAAGCTGGGTTAGCGCCCCTTTTTTTGGCTGCCCATTCTCTGGATTGAATCTGGAGGGGCTCATTTATACTGATTTAAATTGCAAAACACTAGTTTTACAGCTTTTTTTCGAAGGGCCCTTTTATCGTAGGTTATTTTTCACTGTGTAAACATATTTGGCCCTAGTGTGGCCCTTTACCGGGGTTTGTGACACCAAAATGTTGAGAAAGGGAATTACCCTTAAGTTTAAATATAGGGGAAAATTAACTTAGAAAGACAGCTCATGCCTGCCAGCCCCCCTGCAGAAGGGCTTGAAAAGTTAGAAGTCATCTCTCAAGGGTGAAAGGATCATATATTAAACAATAATTTTTCCCCTAGGGGTGTTTGTCGCAATTTTATTCACGATGGTGCAAATTACTACTTGTTTGGACTAAAAAGTCCGCACCTAACTGCGACTATAGGTCGATTATAAACTCCTTGCGACTCAAAAACTCGCATTTTCCCCTACACAAGAAATTCGTAACCCACTTTCTCTTTTGCGTGACCTAGGTGTTTTCACACCTTCGAAGATACGGGGACTTTATAGGGAAATGAAATGCCTTGGATGTCCCGTCTTCCATAGTCAGGGTACGCACCCCTGGTACACTAGTTCCACAGATTTGTCTTTATTGTTTACAATTTATCACTAAGAAGCTGATCCACTTTCTTAGGGGTTTATTGTGTTTTTTTGAGACACTTTGTTCACACTAACGCACAGATCGGTTCTTTTATGTTATCCTGGGGTCAGTGTCGCTCTCAGTAGATCAAAAAGAATCGAAGACGCCCAAGTCCCACGCCCTCCACCCCAGCACAAAGGAAAAGCTGACCTAGTAATTTTTTTCTTCCTTTCCCCTTCTCGTGAAGCAAACAGAATGTTTTTATTCTGCTGTCTTAAAGCATAGACAAATGTCCCTATCTTTACTATGTAATGTGTGGGGGGAGGATTTTCCTTAAAATTTTCCTGCAGGGAAGGATGTACGTCTCTTATTTTAAAATACACTCGCAACACTGGCTGCAAAAAAACAGTGGGCGCTTGACCACGTCGCAACTCTACTGCATCTGCGTAATTACTCACTGCGCGTAAACAAAGCTTGCCCTTTTGAGAGAGCTGGGCCCCCCAGGGCTGACAGGGGGAAAGGGGCCCGAAGGGGGCCGAACCCCCTCCGAAAAAATTTTTCCCCAATTTCCTAGAGTTATCTGTAGTTATGTCATAAGCGCGCCCGATAGCCCCGAAACAGCACCAGTGAATAAAGCGTGGAAATTATATGCATTTCAGCGAAGTTTTTTTTGCTCATAAGGTGTTTCCAACATTTCCCCCTCAAATATTTGTCAAAATATGTTTTTAAAACTACTTGGCAGTTTGGGCCTTTTTGTTTAAAATTTTAAATTCGTGAAAACACTGTATAATAACAAGAAGGCGAAAGTTACAGTAGAGTCGTCATAGCGGTAAGTAAGGTGTTGATAAATATAATAAGCAATTATTATTGAGTCCCAAAAAATGTTATTTTTAGGAAACGTCCCCACTGAACTCTTGTTTGAATGTTGTTCAACATACCAAAAGAAGTTAAGTTGTTAGAAAAAAAAACGTTAACAAAAGGGTTAGATAAAAAACATTTGCCTCTATAAAATTTTAAATCGCGACTAAAAAAATTGTCGTTAATTCAGTATGTAAAAAACTTAATATTAACTGAAACTTTTCTTCCTACATTTAAATAATTACAAGCCCACTTCACCAAGTTAATATTAATTTTCAATTTTTTTTAAAACAAAAGATAAATTTTTTTCCCATTGTCCTGGACAAAAACTGACAACCTAATTCGAGCGAGCCAAAATAGACTTATTAAATTTTGCCGTGAAAACTAAAACCCCTGGGAGTCATGCAGCTCCACACGGTGTGAAAGTACAATTCACTGTTGTTTACACTTTTGCCAGACAGTTCCTAATTGCATTCAACTTGAGGGGAAACCTCTGATGAACTTCAGTATTATGAACCCTTATTATGCACGAGAATGGAAGAATATTAGAAGAAGGTTGAGACAGCGGAGGAAAATTTTAAAAAGACCGGAAGTGGCGAAATAACAGCGACCCTATTCTCCTGAGTAGTGAAATCAGCGGGTTTGTCCGTAGACTTTATTAGTGCTTTCTCTTCACTTAACATTCTTCAGGGACAGTCACTCCGTTTTCTAGCGTGTTTATACGTATGTCCGTTTCTAACGATCGCAAGCACTACCAGGAATAATATATTCATTATTTAACGTTTAACCTAGATTTTTCCTAATTAAATCTCAATGAAGCACAAATAATAAAATACATAATGTGAAAAGGAACAAGCAGTAGCGGGAGGAGTTGAAAACAATACGTTTATGTGTGGTGCCAGGAGCTGCAGCTAGGTATTTTATCCTGTGGCTGCAGCATCTGTTTTCTTTTTTTACCAAAAAAACTGTTCTAATTGTGTATCTATTTCTCTGCCTGTATATTTACATCCCTGCATATTTCTAATTATATTTACATTTGTAAAATATAAAATTTCATATTTTTTTTGACAAATATTCTTTGGTAAATCAATTTAATAATTATGGACTCTTTTCATGAGAACCGTCCAGACTGAATAATCTTGCGTTTCATGATGCAAAACTCACACCCTGGAACATTGGGTGTGAGTTTTGCCCCATAAGGTTCTCGGATGAAAAATTGGTGGAATTTCCCCCATGGAAAGTTGCTGGGGTTTCAGAAAACAAAAGTGTCCCATTATGAAACGAGTGATTAGTTGATTTTCCCATTTATGTTTTTAAACAGGTTTTTGTTGTATTAAAAACATTTTCCACAACTATAATCATGTGCTTCCTGAACACCAGGAAAATCACTGTTCCCTAGATTAACAAAAAACTTTGATTTAAGAATCCAGTAATTAATTCTTCAGGTTTCCGCCATCCCGGCCAGATGAAATTAGTTTATCAGCAGTTTTTTGGGCATAGTTGAAAAATTATCATTTTCTTGGAGGTTATTGAAAAGTTGCTTTTGAAAAAGAATATGTTATTGTTGGAAAAAAATTTTAATCAAAGGAGGAAAATTATAGCATGGATATTTGGTAGTTGGGGGTACCACACACCACCCCAATACAAAACACACCACAGCCTAACATACACAACATACAACATCACACTACATACTAGACACATCAACCAAACACCGACATAAACCAACAACCACTACACACCGCAACACAACTACATCCCCAACACACTACACCAACCACAAACACATACACACCACAACATATATACCTCAACCACTACAACCCAACACCTCAACCACAACACACTACACAACCAAACCTACCACCAAAAAACTACTACCACAACACACTACACACCACAACGACACTACATACACAACACACTACACACACAACAACACTATATTACCACAACACATCTAACACCACAAACACACTACACACTACAACACTACTACATACCTGCCAACACGTACATACCAAACACACTACACACCACAACACACTACATACCAGCAGCACACTACATACCACAACCACACTACACACCACAACACACTACCACACTAAAACACACTAAATACCACAACACACTACATAATCGCACAACACACTACACACCACAACACACTACATACCACAGCACCACTACATAACACAACACACTACACACCACAACTCACTACTTACATACACACTCACACACAAACGCACTCATACCACAACACACTAATACCACAACACACTACATAACACATCACACTACATACCACAACACACTACACACCACAACGCACTACATACCACAACACACTACACACCAGACAACACTCTACATACCATACAACACACTACACACCACACACAACTACTACCACAACACACTACTACACAACATCACACTACACAACACAACACACTAACACACAACACATTACACACCACAACACTTTATCAACACAACACACCACACACCAACACACAACACACACGAACACCACAAACACACTAAAAACACACCACAACCATACACAACACACCCCAACACACCACAACACACCACAAACCACTAATAAACACACATCATTCAACACACCAGAAGACACAGCACAAACCAACTCACCACAACAACATATTCACAACAACAACCCACAATTATACCATCAACACAGAACACAGAGAACACCACCAGACACCCAAAACACACAATACACACAACACAGAAATACTCCTCACCACAACCTCAGGCTAACCACGTACACACTGTTTCATCTCCACCACCTCTCGTATTATTACTCCTCTACGCACTTCCTCACCCCGTAAGAGCTGAGCAAAAAAAAAAAATAGTACATAGAAAAGCAATGAAACAATTCCTCCTTCCCCTCGGGCTCCAAAAATTTTCGGGGGGTTCGCGTGACAGTGTACACTGGGGGGCTCCGCAGCTCCTTTGAGCGACTTCCCGGGGAAAACAGACCCAAAAAGGTGGTTTAGTTGAAAAATTTGGTTTTGGGGGTTAACTTGTTGGTTTTGTGTTGTTTACCGATATTTTGGTTTATGTTGTTATTAATTTGTTTTTTTTTACATTTATTATTGTTATTGTTGGTTGCCATTTTTGGTTCCGTTGTTTTTGTTACGTTGTTTTTGCCATTGTTGGTTTTCCGTTGTTTTTTTAATGTTCAATTGTGCTACTTCCTCAAGTCTTTCATTTTCACTTCGAACACCTTATTCGATGGGGTTTCAAATTTTCAACCCTGTTTAAAACTATTATTAAATGAAGTCAAAATTTGTATGTGGTCATGTATTAGCGGGTATGCTTATGTATAACCGGGGTTTGATGCATGTTCATGTTTTTAAACTTTATTCATTGTAATGCAATATATATAGGGTTGTGTTTGCAAACAACCACTGTGAAAACCGGGGAAAATTTAAAAGCGCTGTCGTGATATCTCACTTTAAACGAGGAGCTGTTTCTGTGACTTATTGCATGTTTGTGTGTGTATATAATGTTTTGGGGGTGTGGGGTTCAGGGGTCGAGTACAGCCCTACCCCCCTCTTTGCCTGTTGCTGCTTTTTTTCACAAGCTGTGGGTGGTTGGGTGTGGTGTGTGTGTGTGTGTGTGTGTGTGTGTGTGTGGGGTTGGTGTGTGTATTTTGGTTGTGCTGTGTGTGTGTTGTGGTAAAATGTGGGCGCGCGCGAACGAGATACATCGATGTTCCCTATAAAATTGTGGATTTTAACAGCTTTTAAAAAAAACGCGCCCAAAGTGCTTAAAACCATGTTTAGATTTTTTTAAATAACTTTTTTTCAGAGTGTTAAAATAACTGCATTCAAAATATCTAAATAACAGGGGTAAAGGGGTTTTTAAAAAAAATGTTGGGTTTTTAAAAACGGTACTGACAATTCTTATAACGGGAAAAGATGTTAAAAAACATTTTAGAGTTTTAAAGTGCCAAAGTGTTTAAAAAAAACAGTGTCTAAAAAAGAGGGGTGAGAGGTTTTTAAAAAAAACGTATTCAATTTGAGAACGTGGGTTGTTCTGTCATGTGCTCCGTCTTGGAATACTAGTGCCGTGCTTCTGTCACTCGGGGCCCAACCTTTAGGATATAGTGACCAGATTCTGTCTTTTGTATCCCGGATTCTGTAAATAAACTCCACTTTGGGGAATTTTAAAACATGATTCTGCCTGATGTACCAACCGGAGGGCAAATAGTGACCAGTGATTCTGACACCGCGGGCACCAACTTTGGAGTCTAGGACCCGTGTTCTGCCCTTGATGGTTTAACTTTGAGAGTATTTGACCAGGTTTGTCAGCGGGCATCAACTTTGACCACGCTTTGTTCCCTGCTGTATATTTGTATTCAGGGATAACAGAGACACCGGTGATGTTTTTATAGTTTTCTCTAGCATATTATTTTTCGGGAATCCTACCATACATTACATGACCTCCTGCATTTTTAAAAGGGTAACCACATTTTTTTAAAATTTCCCCTTTAAAAAGGGAGGCATAATAGTCACTACCTATCAAAATATTTTTTGGGGCCTACAAAAATCATCTTTATACCAGAAGGTGCTAAATTTACATTATGGGGAAGTTTTTGTGCTTTACAAACCCCTACTGTAGATATTTTCGGGAAAGTCTATCTACAATTGCTGAAAAACCCGTTTTTTTCTTTCCCCCAACCTGACTTTACTAAACAAGTGGCATACAATTGAGGCATTTTATCTGAGAGAAAACCAATAATTTTAGAGTTGTAGGATCTCCCATCTGTATTTATCAAGAAAATTTAGTTTTATGATAGTACGCTGGGACCTGGAATAATGCGTTACATTTTTTTGATTTAGTCATTACATCAAATTTCTGAAGTGCCTTTCCCGTGTTACAGGGGAAGGCTACTTACAAAACCATTATTATTACAAAAGCAGAATTTTTACGTTAGCCACTGTTGTGTCAGGTTGTCAAAATTTTCATTTTTTTCAAATTTCATATAGAACCTTCACATAAAATTTTTTGTCCTCCTTTGTAAAAGATAAACGTTGTTTTTTTTTGGGATGAAATCCTTTACAAATTTTTGTTACCTTACATCTGATACATCCCTAAATTTCCTCCCAAACTTTAAATTTATATTCCAGAAATTTGTATGCATACAATTTTAGAAAAATGAGCACCATTGCGAAAAGCAATCTCTCTTTTTTTGACTGGTTTTTATTTAAATGGGGGACTTTAGGGGGTACTTCTCTTCAACCTTGTGGAGAATCATTATTTTTTGATTCCTGCTACTTGATATGTACCTTTTCAAACTCTTTTTGGAAATGAAATTTTTAAATTAAAATTGGGATAATTTTTCCCTTTGTGAAACTTGACAGATGCCTCAGAGTTATTATTGTTGATATTTAAAAAGATTTTGGGTTTGGTGGGCTGAACCTGAACAATTGTTTGTGACCTAGTCTTATTTCCTCCAACCAAAAATAAACTTTGTGATCTTGTTCGAACCATTCAAGTGTTTTACGTTAATTTTTCTGTACCATGGCACTCAATAACTTTGATTCCCTTTAGATTATATTTATTTCTTAAAATTTTTGAGGATCTCCAGTTTAACTCTAAACTGTTTTAACCCTTTTTAAGTGTGATTGGGGATTTTAAATTAAAAAATGATATTCACTAGATCCCAAACCCACTTTTTTCTTTTTTTACCTAAGTTACCCTTTTAACAAGTCAATTTTCTTTGTAAGAATCATCTACATTGGGAAAGGCTTGTATGGCATGTAGCATCTCTCTTATTTTCCCTTTGAGGTAAAATAATTTAGTTCACAGGGTAGGTCATCCCAAGACAGCTGCTTAAAAATTGACCAAAACTCCTCCCCCTTTCTCCTGGTTAAATACAGGGAAACAAATTCTGGGAGTTTTGGCAAAAATCTTTTTTTTTGGAAAGATTGATTTTGCCTGGTTTCCCCCCTTTTAAATTTATTCAAAGCCGCCTTTTACAAAAAAATCTTTTCTTCTAATTTTAAATACTGATTAAACATAAGTCTACTTCAGTTCATCTACACATTTACTACAATCTCCTTCAATTTGTTTTTAAAATAAATTTGTATGAATCTTTTCTATTCCCCAAAACATCTAAATACAAATTTTAAATCTCAATATTCACAGTTTCTTTTTCATTACTTCTAAACACTTTTTGTAGCTTTTTTTTACATACCTTCCTTTGCCTGCAAGGATTTTTTGCCTAAAATTTCCATGTGTTTGCTTCACATTAATTTCCTCATTTTCACCATGGGGAATATATTAAATTCAACTTAAATTAAAAATGATTGTGTACTTAATTATGCATTTTTTAAAAGGTAAAGATTACAACCTACCTTTGAATAAATCATTTTGAGCTTGCAAATTCTGTTAAATTATAATATAAACTTTAAATATAATTTAATAATTTTAGCTTACATTGAGCTTAGCAATTACACATGTAAGGAAATTATAATATAAATTTTAAAAGTATTAATAGAATCCCGCCAGACTTGGTTTATCCTTTTCCAGACTTGGCATGCAAAAATTAATTTGTACAATTTCACTTAAATCCTGCCAAAATTTGGGCTTGCAAAATTAATTTATACAATCCAAATAAATCTTTGCCAAATTTGGCTTCCCAAAAAATATTATAGACTAAATAATATAAATCTTTGCCAGATTGCTTAAAAAAAATTTTATTATAATAATTTTAAACCATCACATTTTAAGTAAATTTGTGGCCTAACATCCCCCCCTGTCTTTCACATATAATTATTAAGTAATTTTATAATGACTTCATAATTACATCCAGTTCATAAGGACCCAAAAGAAAATGGATTTAACTAAAGGGACTTTCCGTAAATGGTTTTCCAAAGATAATTATTATTTATCAAAAATTTCATAGAAAGTAGGGAATTTTTTGGGCACCTAGGGCGCAAAAAATGTCCCCCTTCGATACCCTACAACTGTATTCGTCAAATTGCCTGACTATATTTAAATTTCAAATGAAATATAATCCCCGGAATTCTGGTAAACATTATTAAAAATTTGGACTGTTTTTAAAATTAATAAATGAATTTCAATTTAAAATTTATGTAACAGAAGGAGAATTTTATAACATAATACTCACCAATTAGTCTGGAAATTACTGTGGGGTCATATACAGAACCC
>NW_026466887.1:0-13497 GCF_026875155.1 Cherax quadricarinatus
GAATACTTCTTCCAGACTGATGTTTTTTGCGGGATGTTGAGAGAGAAATTTTTGTAAAGGGAATTAATTTAATTTTGTTTTAGTTCAATAGCATTTTTTTTTTTTTTTTTTTTTTTTTTGCACGACTGCTCCCCCCCCGACACTTGATCTCGGAAACGTTTTGAAAAACAAAAAATAATCAAATGGCTCTTTTTATTCGTATTTTTTCACGTAATAACCTTCCCACCGGGTTTGTGTTTTATCTTTGGGTACAGACCACCTGGGCTTACGTCGGGAGTATTATACCCGACACATCAGTTTCCTCCCAAAAAACCCCACGAAACTCGCCCGATTTTTTTTTTGCGATCTGCGCTCGACACCACTAGTGCGGAGCGTGCGTGGGCGTGCGCGTGCGTCTGCGTTTGGGGTTGTGTGGGGGTTGTGTGGGTTGTTGTTGTGTGTTGTGTGTGTGTGTGTTTTGTGTTGTGTTTGTTGTGTTGTGTCACATCAATAAACAGGCCCCTTTTCCCTCCCCCCATCATAAGGAAAATACCTCACAGTCTTAAATTTTCCTTACCACAATATAGTTCCGGTGTATCCACCCCATCCCCTTTTCCCTCCACCACACCCCCCCTCACCCTCCACACAACCTTCACCACACCCGCTCCTTCACCCCCCATCACAACAACCTTTAAAATTCCCTTTGAAGAATTTCAGAGTATATCTACTCTCTCCCCGGCCATTGGCCGGGCTCGTCGGGTGCTCCCTGGCAACCAGCCTGTTGCTGTGGGGGCCCCTGCCCCACATAACCATCCAGCCGGTTGATCTGGCATCTGGTGAAAAACTTGTCTAGTTTCCTCTTAAAATTTAAAAACACTTGTTCCAGCAGTTTTTCGATATCTTCTGGTAAGATTTGAAAAGTCGGGACCCCGGGATGTTGATACAGTGTTCCCTATTGTCCCCACCCCCCTTGCTCCTCACTGGTTTTTTTTTACATTTCCCTCCCATATCTCTCACCCATATGTTTTTTGGGCAGTGTGCAGATTTGGGCCCAACCCTCGAGTACCTTCCGGGATATTTATGTACCTTCTCTCCTCCGCCCAATGAAAACATGCCCCCAGACTTGCGGTTTTTCCAGTAGTTTAGGTGCTTTCGGGCTCAATGTGACCGTAAATGATCTCTGCATTTTTTCCAGCTCCGATATTTCTCCTCCCTAAACGGGGCCGTCGCACTGAGCAAAATTTTAATGAGGGGCACTAGCAATTTGAAAGGTCACCATCGGCATTTTTTCCCTTTTTTTGAAAGTTCTCAATACCCCCCCCATCATCTTCTTGACTGTCTGATCTTTGTCTTTTTATGGTCTTTAAAAAAAAAGGGCCGCTACATAATTTTTCTTTGGGCTTTTTACAGTTCCTTACGTCCATTTTGGACCCTCTTGAGTTTTGATAAAGTCTCCTTTTGATTCTTCTTCTTTCCATACCTGCACTGAACTTTCACCATTGAACACATGTTGTTTTCCACTGCCACTGGAAAACCCTGTTCATGTCTTTCCCGTACTTTTTCAGTGTCCTCACCGACTGACTTTCTGCTTATTTTTGTGCATCTGCAAAAAAATGATACAAAAGTGTGCAGGGGGTTTTTTTTTCTGCATGAGGAAGGAACAGCAGAGGTGCCAGGACAGTGCCCCGGGCCTGAACTTTTGACTTCGCTATGCGGATCTTTCCCTTTCACTACACTTTTTGTGTTCTGTGTTTTAGGAAACCAAAAATCCATCTTCTACCCCCCCCTAATCCCATCCTTCATTTGTGCGCTACACCCATGTCCATTTGCAGACCCTTTTTGCAAAATCTTTTAAAACACATCTGCTTTTTTGGTTGTCTTCCAGCCTCCGTAATTCTTCATAATTTTCCCCGCAGTGGACAGACATGATCGTCCTGCTCTAAAACCACGCTGGTTCGGTTATGTTGGTTGCGCTGGCCCATGAAATTTGTAACCTGCCGTCTCATTACTCTTTCGAAGATTTTTATGATGTGAGAGGTTAGGGCTACTGGTTTGTAAATTTTTAGCAAGTGATCTACTGCCTCCCTTTGTGCAAAGGACTACGTCTGCACTCTTGAGGCCTTCGGTATTTCACCTAGATCTAAGCTCTTTTCTCCAAAAATACTGAGGGCTCGTGCTAGTGGTACTTTGCACTTCTTTAAAAAATTTAGAGCATTCCATGAATCTGGTCCGGGTGCTGAGTTGATGGGCATGTTTTCCATTTCTTTTTTCGAAATCTTTGGGATTGGTACTAATGTCAAGTTAGTTGGTCTGTGTGGCCTTCTTCTGGGTCAATTTTGAGCCGTAAATGTTTCTCTGTATTTGTTCCAGCCCCGATATTTCCCCTGCCCTGAACGGGGCCGTCAGCATGAGCAATATTCTAAGTGAGGGAGCACTAGCGATTTGAAGAGTGCACCATCGCATTGTTTCCCTTGTTTTGAAAGTTCTCAATACCCACCCAGTCATCTTCCTGGCTGTCCACGACACCCGCTCCCTCACCCTCCATCAGAATCTCCACCACACCCGCTCCCTCATCCTCCATCACAACCTCCACCACACCCGCTCCCTCACCCTCCATCATAACCTCCGCCACACCCGCTCCCTCACCCTCAATGTTGTAATGACAACCTTATCTGGAGGTTATTCCGGGGATCAACGCCCCCGCGGCCCGGTCCATGACCAGGCCTCCCGATGGATCAGGGCCTGATCAACAAGGCTGTTACTGCTGGCCGCATGCAGCCCAACGTACGAGCCACAGCCCGGCTGATCCGGCACTGACTTTAGGTATCTGTCCACTCTCTCTTGAAGGCAGCCAGGGGTTTATTGGCAATTCCCCGAATGATTGATGGGAGGCTGTTGAACAGTCTTGGGCCCCAGACACTTATGGTGTTTTCCCTTAGTGTACCAAAGGTCCCCCTACTTTTAATTGGGGGGATTTGCATCTCCCGCCCAGTCTTTTACTTTCGTGGAAATAAATGGTGACGTGTACTTAGCTCAGTGGTAACGTGTACTTAGCTCAGTGGTGACGTGTACTTAGCTCTGTGAAGACCTGTTTGTGTGCTCTGAGTGGTGACCTGTACTTTGAGTGCTGACCTGTACTTAACTCTGTGAAGAAGTGTCTTGTTTGCTCCCGTGGACTGAACCAAGATGCCCTCCATCGAGCAACTTTACCAGCAACTTAAGGAAGAATTGAAGGCAGCGAAGATGGAGATACGGCGATTGACCGAGGAAAACAAGAGGATTCGTAGTAGTCCTCCTGTTTCGAGTCTCAGGTCAAGAAGGGATCGTGGGTCAGTGGCTGGACAGCAGGGGACGACGAAGTTGACGATCAAGAGGACGAATGGAAAGCCAGAAACGATGAAGAAGAAAGAGACTGCTGTGGAAACTCCCGTGGGAAACCTCCAACGCATTCTCGGTGCTACCCGACGAATGTGAGTCTACTACTGGGATCGTCACGACGAACGACAAGGATGGTAAGAATATTGTGTTGTTGGGGATAGCCAGGTTAGATACATGGATAGGGCATATCTGCTTGAAGGACAGGAGTAGGAGACAAAGGGTAATGCTTTCCTGGGGCTGGGATGGAGGACATTGTTAGCCGGCTTGACAACATCATGAACGGTAATGGATCAATCCTATTATTTGCCTCAGTGCTGGAGGCAATGATGTAGGCAAGCGTAGAAGTGAGGATTTAGTTAAAAAGTTCAGGACAGCTATAGACATGATTAGGAAGAAGGGGGGGCGCCTGTTATATGTGGCATTTTGCCAAGAAGAGGTGTTGGTAATGAATGGTTGTCCAGAGCAATTGGTATTAATTGTTGGCTGGATAAACACTGTAAGGATAATGCAGTACCATTCATTGACAACTGGGACAACTTCTATGGCCGAAATGACATGTATGCCAGGGATGGGGTTCACTTATCCAGGCAGGTGTGGGTTTTCTTGCTAACTCAGTTGAGGGGGTTGTTAGGACTTTAAACTAGGATTAGTTAGAGGTATGGGTTTAGAAATGATTATAATGAGTATGGATATATTGACTTATGCTCTGATATTAAGAATCTTAATAGTAACTGTCATGGAGTAACTCTGGGTAATGATAATTTCAGAAATTGTGTAAAAACAAAGTGAATAGGAAAAAATGTGCAGAAGAAAAAACATATGATGGTATTTTATGCTAACAGTCGAAGTGCAAGAAATAAAATTAATGAACTACGTTTGGTAGCATGTGCTGGGAACTTTGATATCATTGCATTAACTGAAACGTGGTATGATTTAAAGAGTCGGGATATGACTGCTGAGTGTAATATTCAGGGATTTAAGTTATTCAATGTGGATAGATGTAATGGGAAGGGGGAGGAGTTGCATTGTATGTTCGAGAAAATATTAATTGTTGCATAAAAAAAGGTTATAAAAACAGATGGAGCAGTAACAGAGTCTGTTTGGGTAGAGTTCGTGGAGGGTCAAGAAAAATAATTCTAGGTGTAATATACCGACCTCCAGGCTTGGATCACGATAGAGGGAGACTTCTTTGGGACGAAATTGTTAGGGCTTCTGGACACTGTAACGTAGTCATAGTAGGGGACTTTAACTTTAGCCAAATTGACTGGAATTCTTTGACAGGTAATCTAGAGTCCAGTGACTTCATGGAAACAGTTCAGGACTGTTTTCTGAAACAGAGTGTAACTGAACTACCAGGGTAATAATTTGCTAGACCTAGTCTTGTCAAATAAGGAAACACTAGTGAATAATCTGGAGATCACTGAAGAGCTTGGCGCAAGTGATCACAAATCCATCACCTTTAGCATTAATTGGGAATGCAAGAATAATGACAATACAGTAAAAATCCCCGATTTTCGTTCTGCCGATTATAATGGACTTAGGGAACATCTGTCTAATCTTGATTGGGGCTATCAGCTAATGATTTTTATTGACGATAATCATACTTATGAATATGAAGGGATCTGCTTTTATGATTGTTTTCTTAATAATGTACACATGTGCCCAGAGTATATACATTCCCCAGAGAGAAATTAGGTCTAATAATAACGATCCAAATGGGTTAACAGGAGGTTAAAGCATCTATTAGGGGAGAAAAGGGAATTTATAGGCGCATCAGAAGAGGAGAGGTTAACCTTACTGACCAATATGTTCAGCTTAAAAGAGAAGTAAAAAAGGCGATTAGAAAGGCTAAACTGACTATGAAAATTAGAGTCGCTAATGAATCAAAGACTAATCCAAAGGGGTTCTTTCAAGTGTATAGGACGAAGGTGAAGGAAAAAGTAGGACCTCTGAAATCTGGGAATGGACAGCTGACGGATAATGAACTGGAAATGTGTTCCTTATTTAATGACTATTTTTTGTCAGTTTTTACACAGGAAGATGTAAATGAGATTCCAATAATTAACAATTATTTAGTTCCTGATGAATTTAAGATAACTAATATTACTGTCACGAGGACATGGTTATTAAACAGATAGACAAATTGAAACAAAATAAGTCCCCGGGACCCATGAGTTGTTTTCAAGGGTACTTAAGGAATGCAAGATGGACTTAGTCAGCCATTAACGAGTGTATTCAATGCGTCCATCCTTACCAGTGTTGTGCCAGAGATGTGGAAGATGGCTAATGTGGTTCCTATATTCAAATCAGGGGATAAGTCCACTCCTTCAAATTACCCTCCAATAAGCCTGACATCTATAGTGGGCAAGTTATTAGAATCAATTATAGCTGACATTATCAGAAGTCACCTTGAAGAGCATAACTTGATAAATGAATCTCAGCATGGATTCACGAGAGGTCGTTCCTGCCTGACAAACTTACTGACGTTCTTCAATAGAACATTTGAGCAGTTGACAGTTGATAAGGAATATGATATGTTTATTTGGATTTTAGTAAAGTCTTCGACAGAGTACCTCACAAGAGACTCTTAAGAAAAGTGGCAGCTCATGGTATAGGAGGTAAAGTTCTAGCATGGATGAGGCATGGCTTACCAATAGAAAGCAGAGAGTTACCATTAATGGAGTGAAATCTGAATGGGGATTAGTCACTAGTGGCGTTCCACAAGGATCAGTTTTAGGCCCTCTCTTGTTCATAATTTACATTAATGACTTTGATGAAGGGATTACTAGTGACATGAGTAAGTTTGCTGATGATACAAAGATAGGCCGTATAATTCACTCTGAGGAGGATATCAATGAACTCCAGGACGATTTGAACAAATTAATGTCTTGGTCTGAGAAATGGCAGATGAAGTTTAATGTGGATAAGTGTAAGGTACTTGCCCTGGTAATGAAAATAACCCTCGAAGCTATAATCTAGGTGAAGTAGAGCTTGGTCATACAGAATGTGAAAAAGACTTGGGAGTCATGGTAAGCAGAAATCTAAAGCCAAAACAGCAGTGCCTCAGTGTGCGCAACAAGGCCAACAGATTACTTGGATTTATCTCAAGAAGTATAAGTAACAGAAGTCCAAAAGTTATTTTACAGCTCTATACATCACTAGTGAGGCCTCATTTAGATTATGCTGCTCAGTTTGGTCCCCTTACTACAGGATGGACATAGACTCATTAGAGAACATACAGAGAAGAATGACTAAAATGATTTACTGTGTAAGGAACCTCCCGTATGAAGATAGGCTTAAAGCCTTAAATCTCCACTCTCTGGAGAGGCGTAGAATGAGGGGAGATATCATTGAAGTGTATAAGTGGATGACGGGCATAAACAAGGGAGACATTAATAAAGTACTGAGGGTGTCGAACCAGGTAAGAACCAGGAATAATGGATTTAAGTTGGATAAATTTAGATTTAGAAAGGACATAGGTAAGTACTGGTTTTCTAACAGAGTTGTAGATGCGTGGAACAGTCTTCCCAGTGGGGTGATAGAGGCTAGGACCTTGGGTAGCTTTAAGAAGAGACTGGACAAATATATGAGTGGGAGGGGCTGGGTTTGATTGGTGTTGGGGGGTGCGGGAGTTGTTTCTTGAGTAGCTTTAGGTAGATGTCGTTTTGATAAGGACCTGCCTCGTATGGGCCAGTAGGCCTTCTGCAGTGTTCCTACATTCTTATGTTCTTATGTTCTTAAATACCGACACAATGGCAATATAAACACAAATGCAGTATAATGTGATCCTTTATTGACTACGTTTCGCCCACACAGTGGGCTTTTTCAAGTCACAAACAGAACTACCTGGGGTGGAAGGAACGGGAGTATTTATAGTCCGGCTGAGGTCAGGTGAAGAATGCTGCATCTGATGATGTACCGAGTGGGGTTGTAGAGTCTAAAAACTTGGGTAGCTTGGAAAGGAGATTGGATAAGTTTGTGAGCAGACCTTCTACAGTGTTCTTATGTGGGATACCGATGAAGAAGTTTCTTGGCAAGTGGTTCAGCTATGTTATAGAAGCCACTATTCTGGTTGAAGTTGTCGGATATAGAAATAAGTGATGATTCCAGGATTCTTCGGTATTGAGTGTTGTCTTCTGTGGCGATAAGTCTTGAGTTTCTGTAGTTTATCAAGTGGTTGTGTGAATTACGGTGTTGTACGCAGGCATTCCTTGTGTCGTCAGACTGCTTGCGTATTGGTGTTCTGAAATACGTGTTTGGAGGTCCCTTGATGGTTTCGCCCACGTATAACTTGTTGCAGTCATTACAAGGGATTATGTATACCCCTGCAGAGGATGGAGGCTTGTCCTGCTTACTACTGGTGATGTCCTTGATGGTCGTGGTTGTGGAGGTAGATACTTGGAATGTATGTTTTGGCAAAGATGTTGGAAACATGTTTGGCAATGGAGTTGGTGGGAAGGACTATGTATCTCTTCTCGGCAGTGTCTTCTCTGGGTGTGTTGAAGATGTTTAATGCTCGCCGTCTGCAGTCTCTGATGAAGTGACGAGGATAGTGGAGTTTAGAAAATATTTGTTCAATTATAGTGCATTCTTCCTCAAGGAACTCGTTGCTGCAGATTCTGAGTGCACGCAGGAAGAAGCCTATAATTACACCACGACACCAAAACCAAACGTGGTGTAATTATAGGCTTCTTCCTGCGTGCACTCAGAATCTGCAGCAACGAGTTCCTTGAGGAAGAATGCACTATAATTGAACAAATATTTTCTAAACTCCACTATCCTCGTCACTTCATCAGAGACTGCAGACGGCGAGCATTAAACATCTTCAACACACCCTGAGAAGACACTGCCGAGAAGAGATACATAGTCCTTCCCACCAACTCCATTGCCAAACATGTTTCCAAACATCTTTGCCAAAACATCATTCCAAGTATCTACCTCCACAACCACGACCATCAAGGACATCACCAGTAGTAAGCAGGACAAGCCTCCATCCTCTGCAGGGGTATACATAATCCCTTGTAATGACTGCAACAAGTTATACGTGGGCGAAACATCAAGGGACCCCCCAAACACTATTTCAGAACACCAATACGCAAGCAGGTCTGACGACACAAGGAATGCCTGCGTACAACACCGTAATTCACACAACCACTTGATAAACTACAGAAACTCAAGACTTATCGCCACAGAAGACAACACTCAATACCGAAGAATCCTGGAATCATCACTTATTTCTATATCCGACAACTTCAACCAGAATAGTGGCTTCTATAACATAGCTGAACCACTTGCCAAGAAACTTCTTCATCGCTATCCCACATAAGAACACTGTAGAAGGTCTGCTCACAAACTTATCCAATCTCCTTTCCAAGCTACCCAAGTTTTTAGACTCTACAACCCCACTCGGTACATCATCAGATGCAGCATTCTTCACCTGACCTCAGCCGGACTATAAATACTCGCGTTCCTTCCACCCCAGGTAGTTCTGTTTGTGACTTGAAAAAGCCCACTGTGTGGGCGAAACGTAGTCAATAAAGGATCACATTATACTGCATTTGTGTTTATATAGCCTTTTACTTTCGTAGGGAGTGATTTCTGTGTGCAGGTTTGGGACCATTCCTTCCAGGATTTTCCAAGTGTAGATTATGATATATCTCTCCCTCCTGCGTTCCAACGAGTACAAGTCAAGTGCTTCCAAGCGTTCCCAGTAGTTAAGGTGCTTGACAGAACTTATACGTGCAGTGAAGGATCTCTGTACACTCTCTAGATCTGCGATTTCATCTGCTTTGAATGGAGATGTTAATGTACAGCAGTATTCCAGTCTAGAGAGAACAAGTGATTTGAAAAGGATCATCATTGGCTTGTTATCTCTCGTTTGGAACGTTCTCATTATCCATCCTATCATTTTCTTTGCACGTGCGATCGTGGCACTGTTGTGATCCTTGAAAGTGAGATCCTCAGACATTACTACTCCCAGGTCCCTTACATTATTTTTCCGCTCTATTGAAATGGCCATCTGTAGCATACTCTGTTCTAGTTATTTATCCCCTTTCCAGTTTTCCAAACGAGTAGTTGGAATTTGTCCTCATTGAACATCATATTGTTTACCGTTGCCCACTGGAAAACTTTGTTTATATCTTCTTGGCGGTTAACCGCGTCCTCAGCAGATGACAGCCTCATGTAGATCCTAGTATCATCCGCAAAGGATGATACGGTGCTGTGGTGTATATCTCTGTCTATGTCTGATATGAGGATGAGGAATAAGATGGGGGCGAGTACTGTGCCTTGTGGAACAGAGCTCTTCACCACACCCGCTCCCTCACCCTCCATCACAACCTCCGCCACACCCGCTCCCTCACCCTCCATCACAACCCCCACCATACCCGTTCAAAACGAGAGATGCCAAGCCCATGATGATCCTTTTCAAATCACTTGTTCTCTCTAGGCTGGAATACTGCTGTACATTAACATCTCCATACAAAGCAGGTGAAATCGCAGATCTAGAGAGTGTACAGAGATCCTTTACTGCACGTATAAGTTCTGTCAAGCACCTTAACTACTGGGAACGCTTGGAAGCACTTGACTTGTACTCGTTGGAACGCAGGAGGGAGAGATATATCATAATCTACACTTGGAAAATTTTGGGAAAGGGGATGGTCCCAAATCTGCCCCACAGAAATCACCCCCAAACAAAGTAAAAGACTGGCAGGCGATGCAAAATGCCGCCAATAAAAAGTAGGGCGCCATTGGTACACTAAGAGAAAACACCATAAGTGCCCGGGGGCCCCAAAACTGCTCAACAGCCTCCCATCAAGCATTAGGGGAATTGCCAATAAACCCCTGGCTGCCTTCAAGAGAGAGCTGGACAGATACCTAAAGTCAGTGCCGGATCAGCCGGGCTGTGGCTCGTACGTCGGACTGCGTGCGGCCAGCAGTAACAGCCTAGTTGATCAGGCCCTGATCCATCGGGAGGCCTGGTCATGGACCGGGCCGCGGGGGCGTTGATCCCCGGAATAACCTCCAGGTAACCTCCAGGTAACCCTCCATCACAACCTTCACCACACCCGTTCCCTCACCCTCCGTCATAACCTCCGCCACACCCGCTCCCTCACCCTCCACCCCACTCGCTCCCTCACCTCCACCACACCCGTTCCCTCACCCCACCACCCCACTCGCTCCCTCACCCTCCATCACAAACCTCCGCCACACCCGCTCCCTAAACCATCCACCACAACCTCCGCCACACCCGCTCCCTCACCCTCCACCCCACCCGCTCCTCACCCTCCGCCACACCAGCTCCCTCATCCTCCACCCCACCTGCTCCCTCACCCTCCATCACAACCTCCGCCACACCAGCTCCCTCCCCCTTTCCATCACAACCTCCGCCACACCCACTCCCTCACCCTTCATCACAACCTCCGCCACACCCGCTCCCTCACCCTCCATCACAACCTCCACCACACTGCTCCCTCACCCTCCATCACAACCTCTGCCGCACCCACTCCTTCACCCTCCATCACACCCACTCCTTCACCCTCCACCACACCCCGCTCCCTCACCCTACAAAAAGGGGCTCTCAACCTGTCGCATCTCACGCCCCACTAAAACCTTTTACTGTGACATTTTAACGCACCTCAATTTATATCTATTGATTACAGTCTGGTGGAAAGATGGATGAGCCTGAAATTCTATGAGACAAAATTCTTAACTGATACTGAACCTATAATGCGTCTATACTGATCATACAGAGAGTGACACACTGTCTATCTTGATAAAAAACTTACAAATCCAAGATGGTCGCCGATCATCCATGAAGCTAAAAAAAAAAAAAAACCCATACGAGGTAATCATGAACACTGATTATTTTAATCGGACTGATAATTTTATTTTTATGTAAAGGAAATCACCTTTTGCACTTTTATGCCAACAGGGATGTTGGAATGATATTCAAAATAAATAGTGCAAGATTTATTTGATAATAAATATTATTAAAAGAACTGAAAACTCTCCTTGCCATATCTATGTATTAAAGGGAACAGAAAATGAACAAGACAGCATTCATAGTTCACAAGTCCATGTATTGGTTTCCTGACGGATTCAGAGAACATTAACCACACATTTTACCTTCTCCTTTAAAGCAATATGATTTATCAATAATTGTTATTCATTTGTAAACAAAGTATATGTGTGACTGTGGAATATTACCATTACAGTATCATCCTTACACAATAACTTCTGCCTATAACAGTGCAGATAAACTGCAGTGTTATAGGCAGCTGTGACGAGAACAAATCGAGGGGCAAACTACAAGCATAGTCGTTTTCTTGATACTTAAACATTAACGTTTCCCCGGGAAAACTAAATTGGATATATTTCTGTCCCTCTGCGATTCGAGAAAAGTATCTATAGTATTGCCTAACCCCAGTTCCCTACACCTCAATAAATGGACTGGAACAGTACACAGTGCTGCAATAAGCTTGCTATGAAGGAAAATAGTGCAATGAAAACTTGAAGTGAATCAAGAGAATTCACAAATCATTATATGGAAACCAATGTCTTGACTTCAATAAAAAAAAAGGCAAATTAAGACATATGCAGCCTAAACCTATTTTAATATTCCACCAAGAAAAAGGCCAGCTTCAAGCTAAACCGACGAGGCGTTTTCTTGTAGGCCAACAGAGACCAGTATCTTAAAATACACCAGTATAAACAAGACTGAAGCCACTTGTCCATTTGTCAGTTAACTAAACTATTTACCCAAGTCATCAGCGTTGAAGTGTTGAAGCAAATCAAATGCGACATTCATAAATGTCGCATGAAAAGCAGCATTTCATTTTCCCTTTAATTCCTATAGAAAAAAATTGGGACCTGCATAGGTTAAAATCAATCCATGCTTGTCTCTAAGACTGATCTTTTTTTTAAATAATTTAGTTTTAAGTCCCTTTTAGTTTACCTGGATTCTTTCAAGAGGTCACCGCCCGTGCGGCCCCGTCCCAGACCAGCCCTCCTGGTTGCTGGCCTGATCGATCAAGCTGTTACTGCCCGCAGTCCACCATAAGCGCCACAACCCGGTTAATCAGGAAAAAGGGAATTATTGTACAATTTTTATGATTCTATCACACACATTGGATTACTTCTTCTTAATAAAGTTGATACATTAGCCAAAAAAAAAAAATACCCCGAAGTTTCAATGTAGAATATAACACTGATGTGTCTGTGCCTAGCATTAGGGAAAAATATTAGAGTGAAGCAAATAATAAAGCAATGTTATAGGAAAAGCAGTTAGAAACTTGATAACATGAACGTACATAAGTAAGTTTTTTGGAGCGACTTCCATGTGAACAGACTGACTAATGTATACAGCCATGCTTCGGCTTGGGTTTTTATTACTTCTGGCAGCTTGACAGACACACACACATAATGATCAAAGAAAAAGCAAAGTATGTGGTGGACTTATGGGGGACTATGTTGAACACTGTGTGTTTCATTGTCCACTTATTGGAGAAGATAGAGATATATAGTGGAATGTTAATTATTTAATATCTTAAATTTGCTTGCAACAACTAAGACAAGTGAAAATATAAATCCAGATGTTAACCCTTTTTGATGAATAAGAGATAAACATACCAGGTACTGGTGGGGTGTGAACTCGTGGCAAGTGAGTCGTAAAACTCCAGGCCAGCGCGTAACCACTGGGCCCTTGTACATCGTATGTTCTTGCGCTAACCATCCACAGGATGGATATGGAATGCACAATAAATTTAAAGGCTTCGGGCAAAAATCTCTCATGTTGTGCTTCAAGAGCCTTAGAGCCTTAATTTTACCCATGTCTCAGTAACATACTACCGTATCACAACTTGTAAGTGCATTAACTAACAACAGTTGTGAAGCTACCATATATGTCTATAATAAATTGTGGCGCCTATATTAATCGATGAACTCCCTTGACGTGTGACCATCATGATTAGATCTGTAACACATTAACAAAGACATTTGTGTCATCACTGATAACTCTAATATTCCGGACATCCGATATCTGTCAATAATAATACTTGCTAAGAAAACGATTAGCATAAAACATTCAACCGTCTTTTTTAGTGACGCACAACAGCAGCGGCGGGAAAGGGAAAAATTCCA
>NW_026466888.1:0-13004 GCF_026875155.1 Cherax quadricarinatus
TTTTAAAGTGGGGGAAATGTTTGATTTTTGCCGATGTTAAAAAAGTAAACAAATGATGTCTTTTTTCCAAATAAATGTCCAAGTGCCATTCAAATTGCAGTCATAAAATGGGTTTTGACATTTTTTATACTATTATTGAATTTTTGCAGTATCTGCATGTTTGAATAAAAATACAAAATAGAAACCCAAAATCAAATAGAAATTGGAAACAGACGATGAACAAAGAAAATGTTATTTTAGACCCAGGAATGTGTGCATTGTTCATTCGGACCCTTTTTTGAAATAGATTTTTTTAATTTGTAAAATTTGGGCCAAAATTTGAAAAATTTCGACTATTGTTTATTAGGTATTTAAATCGTAAATGGGCAGTTTCCTTTACTCATTCATAAAAAAAAGGATTCTAAAAAAATAGCTACGATTTTGGTCGCTGGAAAAATGGATTAGCCAAAAATAGGGCTCAGTGGCAAAATCACCGATTCAAAAATGCCGAGTCGCTAACGTTGCGAGAGCGTAATTCAAGTTTTCTATCAAATTTCATTTTGGCATCTTAAAATCGGGGAAAAGTTTAACATTTCTAAAATTTTATTTTTTTTTTTTTTTTTTTGGGGGGGGGTAATTTTCAACACCAGGAGACCCAGGTTTGGGGGGTTGGACAGTCCGGTGTTTAATGAAAAAAAAATTTGTCCCTTGTTTTTAACAAGAAAAAGAAAAAGAGCTCCTCCACTACTTTCCCCCTACTACCTTCCTTGTCTCATACCTGTCTGCTTGCTAAATACTGTCTCCCCCTCTCCTTTTTTAAAGTTACTTTGTTGATCCAAAATTTGGGGGCGAGTCACGTAAATTTTTCTCAATGGCGGGTTATTTTATGTATTGTTCCATCCCTGTTTTGTCCTTTGTTATTTGAAGTGTAACACCTCTTCAATGAAAATAATTTTTTCATTATCTAGGTGTTAAAACATTAAAATAAATAAAACTATTTGGAATCGGGGGCTGTTGCTCACATTTAGCCACTGTTGCCAAATAAAAATAATTTCTTCCCCCCAAACACACAAACATCAGATTTTTTTTGCTTTATTCCCCTTCCTTTCTTCTAAAAAAAACAAAAATTTTATCATGCATAATTTTTTTTTTTTTCTGAGTTGCAACATTTTAAGGGGGAATGTTGACTGCTGAAGAAGTCACTGCAATGGCAAAAAATTTATTTAAAGGATGCAAAGGGGCAAGACTTAGTACAGTCAGCCACCAAATCCGCCTAATTTTGACTAGCAAATTTCAAAATTTTAAGAGTAAACAAATGAATCACCATCAAATACTTCCCAACGGCCAGTCTAATAGTCACAAATGGGTTGATATTTATACATTACAATAAAGCAGTAGTCTGCATAACAGTAAATTATTGTTGTGGAATAAAAATTCAAAATGGAAAGAGAAATAAGAGGATCTGGGAATTTTACTCAAACAAAATTTTTTAGTGCCAGGATATCTGCATTGTTTATTCTGGGCCCTATTTTGAAATTGGACTCTTCCCACAGGGTTTGGTAGATGGGAAAAATTGGGGAAAGGGGAAAAAAAAAAGGGGGGGGCATAATGTGGGTGAAATTGCCAATATGTAAATATCGCTGTTTGGGTTAAGTGTATTTTAACCTAAGCACTAGTCCAGCAAAAAATCACTAATCTGGCACCCTACAGGTCCCGATGATGCCGGATTAGTGATGGTCAACCTGTACCTTAACAGGGGTAAGAAAAATGTAAAACAAATAGAGTGGAAGACAGAATAATGAGACTATCTCGTATGCCTGTAGCTAATGATAGGTAATTAAGCATTTCTGATTTAAGCTGAATAAGTACATTTCAGTGATCAGTCATTACTTGCTCAGACTATAGAAAAAAAAAAAAAAAAAGTTATATGGAAAGTATAACTGTGTGCTCACCTGTGCTGGTTTTAATCAGCAAACCAAAATCCTCTTCCAACGTGCCACCCAGGTCTGGTAAGCTGCCCGTGAGGCATCTTGGTGCAGTTATAATGTAAAATGTTCATCTCTGACCAATAATTATCCTCCATTATTCACAAGTCAGATTATTTCAACTTATCATTTAAGCTCCAGGTTTTCACTCGTTCCTCTACAGTGTTTCTTAATTTAGTCATCCTGCAAGCTTTGGCTTCACTGCTGTTCATCCTCAAGTGTCAACCTGCTCACTCTTCTTTAGTTATTGTCAGGCACCTGAAACAGATTTAAAAGTTTTTACACACTATCATGAGGCACTACTTCATGCCAGTCATTCAAAGGAGCACTAAACCTGCATCATGCAGCACCTGGGAAACAGGTGTGAGAGTAAGATCGTAGGTTGCTCCATTTTCTTGGAACAAAAACCCTTAACCAGTATCAAGTACCTTTCAAGGGAATTCAACTTTCATCAAAAACAAAAATATTCAGAGGAAAGGAAAGATCATAAATTACTTCCATGATAGCAATGGTAAACATGGCATGGTAATAAACTACAAATTATCTATGGAAAATCTTACCCCAGGTTGAAAGTTCATTTTGATACACATGATTGTTCCCTAATATTTAGTGTAACCTGGGCATGAAACTGAAAGAACATTCCTTCCTTCAGGGATTAACAAGGAATTATCTACCAATCTTAAATTTGACAGCATAACTCCCAAATCAAAACGTATTTGGCATTAAAACAAAATTTCCTACCATTTAAGAAGTTAATAGTTAAAAATATTAAGAGCACTGCAGCAGGCCTACTGGTCCATGAAAAGCTATTCCAAACTCGCACCCCACTCGTGTATTTTATCTAACCTATTTTTAAAACTACACAAGGTTTTAAAGCAGAAGTTTTCTCCATTTCTAAACTATTACCAAACCATACTTTCCTATAAATTTTCTAGGGGACAAAATTCATAAGGCATCTACTTATAAAAAATGTTGTGCAATGGGAGATTTTAACATTCATTAGAACAATGACAGGAAAGGGGTTAAGCAACTTTATTGATAAGTTTCAGGATTGTTTTCAAAAGGGCATTTGTGACAGAACTAAGTAGACAAAATAACCTGCTTGAATTCGTCCTGTCAGCAGGGAAACGCCAATTAATAATAGAGGTTATTGGCGACTTGGGAAAAGTGATCACAAATCACTCAGTTTTAATATTGTGGAATTACCCTAAAAATTTGGCAATCAATCTGTCCCTGACTTCTGCTGGATTGACTTCATAGGACTGAAAATTACCTGGGTGGATTGAACTGGAATGATCGACTGGGTCAGGTGGGAAGGGACTGTTGCCAATATGAAAATTCTCCAAGAGCATTTTTTCTAAATGCTCAGACAACTGCTGAAATAGGGGAAAATCGGATCAAATAAAAATGATCCTAAATGCATAAATAGATTAAAACGTCCAATGGTAGGTGTATCAAAAGGGGGGCAGTTATGAAATCAATCATGAACATTCATTTAAGCAGAAAAAAAAACAAGGAATAACTAAAGCAGAAATAATAAGGTTCAAGTAAAGGGGAATCAAAGAAACCCAAAAGGATTCTTTCAGGTATCCCAGAAATAAGATTAAAGACAAAAAGGCCCATTTAAAGTTACCGGGTCAGCTCACAGACATGGTAACGAAATGTAGAATTTTTACACTACTGTTTTAACACAGGAAAAATACTAGCAATATTCTAGAAATAAAATTATGTAGAACAGGACAACAAACTATCACGATTAGGGCAACAATGACATGGTCCTTAAGACAAATTAAAGCCTAACAAAATCTCCAGCCCCTGATGAACTATATGCAAGGGTTTTAAGTAATGTTAAGTGAAGCTTAGCAAACCTTTGGCTAACTTTTTCAACAATCACTACAAACTGGCAAAAGCGCCAGGCAAGTGGAAAATGGCAAATACGATAGCGGACCTTGGTATATGTCCACCTTGAAATGAGTCCAACTTGGTTATACGACCTGTTTGCACAAAAATTTTTGCTTGGTATACTAAACCCTTTGTTTGGAATACGACTTGCATGGTTAGAAATTTAAGAGTCGAGCAAGTTGTGTTTGGGCCAGTGTAAAAAAAAGTTTAGAGAAAAAACCTACCTCTCGGGACCCTCCTCAATGGACAATGCTCCAGCTCACCCCTCCAAGCTTGCAGGACTGTGCTGCTGGAGTTTGACTTCATCACTGTAAAGTGCCCCCCCCTTAACACTACTACACATCGGCCATGGATCAGCAGGTCACAGTAATGTCAAGAAACTCTACACTAAAGCTCTATTCCCCAAAAGGGGCTTTGAAGTGACCTCAGAGTTAACCCCGAGTTTTGGAAAGATCACTACTATCGCCCACACAAACCGACAGTCTGGCAGGAAGTTTCAAACAGAACAATGAACTCTGCTTGAAGGAATTGTGGCCAGAGGCAGTGGCTGAAAAAGGGAACTGACTAAAGTGGGGGGATATTGTCTCTGGGGAAGTCCATGGGTCTGGGGTGAGAGTGAGGTGATGTGGATGATTAGTGGAGAGGCACAGGGAAGAGCTGACCACTGAGGAGGTGCAGGAACTGGGGGAAGAGCACAAGACACTGATGGATGTACTCTCTTCAGGTACTGAAGAGAGGAAGACCCTACTTCATTTGCCAAGTGGATAGAAGACAAAAAATTTTTCAGAGAAGTACCACTTCAACAAAGCCCAAACAAAGCCATAATAGCATCTGGAATGACCAGACTCACATTTCCAAAACATCCCCGAGAAGGGAGAAGCAAAGATCTTTGGGCAGATTTTTAGTAAAAGTCAAACCTGGGGGAAATTCAATCAGGTCCAAATAGGGAAGAACTAAAGAGAAGGAGACCCTTTCCCAAAAAATAACATTTCCTCTTCTTCCCTTCTCAGCACTATCCTAGTAGGCACTCAACTCTACAGCTAAGTAAAGAAAGGTTAAATTTGCATTTATTTCATCAAATTCTTTTTTATTAGTGGAGCATATGGATGTAAAAGTTAGGAATGAGGGGGGGGCGTAGGGGGGTGAACTGGTACATTTGGTTAAGAGACGGGGTTTTTTGACTTTCGACGTCAGGTACGAACTTGAAACATGGAAGGGAATGCGAGTGTGGTTTTTAATACAGATAGCATGGGGTCAGGGGATGGCAGGGTGGCTTTCTGAAACGTCTTTTGGGCCCGGTTGGTGTTGTTAATGATTGAGGTAGTACTGACCAGTACATGTTTTATTAGGAGCCATAAGTTTTTATTGTGTAACTTAGTGCATGACAGTAAGTCGATAATGCTCTGGAACATTTTTAATAAATATATATATCTTTGAACATGATAATACATAAAAAAATGGGAATATGTAATTTGTGAGTGATTTACAATTTCTAGTGTACTGTTACCATATTTGTTGTATTCTTACTTTGTCAAATAATTGCTATCTATATATTGTTATAAGTTTTTTATGTTAGTTTTTATTTATACGAACAAAGTAATGTGTTGTGACGTCTAGTGCAAGTGATTTTTATCTGCACTGGGGAAAAGAAGTGTAATGTAAATATGATTGGATCATAACGAAAGGTCACTGATATGTAAAACTGTATTTAAAGCAGGAAGGATTGTGAGGATTTGTCAATAATGTTTTTTAATTCTTATGTAAATTTCATGGAAATCAGGTGATAATGTACACTTATAGCCCCGATAAGTATTTATATTATTATGCTTATTGTAATATAATTTTGAATGATGAAATGTAATAACAAGGTTTTTGCTTTGGACTCAAGAGATAAAAAGTATAGGGATGGGGATATTTGTAAGCACAAAGATAAAGCAGTATGTATTTAGAAAATGAAAAAAATTTATTTTTCTTTGGAGTCGATAAGGGGTTCTTATATTCCCTTATTTTATTGTATTCTAATGTATTTTTAAATTCAATAACTGAAGGTGGTTATGAGTGGTGACGGCAGACATTGTTACTAGGCAAGTGGGGGGGGGGGTTGAAGAGTCATCGGTAGTGTATTAAACCCACCACCGTGCACTATATTGATTATCATGAGGTATACGAGGGTTAGGGTGTGGATTGGTTTCATTAGTGGATGTGTGCCATCATGTTCAGATATTCCTTGTATTATAGTCAGCCTTTAGATGGCAGGATTGTGTTTTTAAACATGTTGTCAATGAAGTCCTTTAAAGCTCTTATAAATGTATAAGAGATGTCAATGAGTTTTACTAAGGAGAAAGTGGTAGTTTTTCAAGGGGGAGGGGGGGAGTGTAAGCTTTACTAGGTAAAGACTTTTTTTTATAAGACCATCTTTTCATGTGAAGTACAGTACATAAAAGTAGTGTTTGATTGGAGTGCAACAGCCAGTCTGAAGTCATTATATAAGTGCTTCTTTGGTATTTGTGTAGTAACTGAAGATTATCGTTTTACTGCCTGTATCTTGTTACATATTGATTATGTACCCATATATTTTGTACCAGAGTTTTAAATAAAATATAAAAAAAAAAATTCTTTTGTATTTATGTATTTTAGTAAATTTAAACAGTGTTTAAATTTTATACAACCCAATCAATGTGTAACATACCATTAACAGGATTTTTTCACGGGAACGGATTAATCATCTTCCCTACAAGTCTTAAGGGAAAATTCACTTGGTATATGTCCTGTTTAGTATACACATGTCTAAGGTCCTGGAACGGATTAAGGACATACCGAGGTACCACTGTACTTATTTTCAAAGCAGGTGAGAGGTCCTAAGCTTTGAACTATAGACCAATAAGCCTAACCTCCATAGTGGGAAAATTTATGGAATCAATTGCCAAGGCAATCTGTAGCCATCTTTAAAGGCATAAATTGATTAATGGATCTTGGCAAGATTTTACGAAAGGGTGCTCCTGCCTTACGAAGTTAACAACTTTTTTCACCAAGATATTTGAGGAGGTAGATCATAGTAATGAACATGACATTGTGTAAACGGGTTTCAGGAGGGCTTTTTGAAGAGTCCCACATCAGATACTACCGAGGAAAATTAAGGCACACGTTAGAAATATTTTCCTCAATAGACGCATGGTTGACAGGCAACAAAGTTTATGTAAATAGGGAGAAATCAGAGTGGGGAAGTATCATGAGCAGTGTTCCACAGGGGTAAGTGTTGGACCCCTTGTTCACAATCTACAAATGACAGACGAGGGCATAAATAGTGACATAAGCAAGTTTGTCGATGACACCAAAAGAGACTGTCGAATTTATTCTGACGAGGACATTAGAGCAGTCCAGGAAGATTTGAAGAGACTGATGCAGTGGTCAGAGAGGTGGCAGTGCAGTTTAGTATAGACAAATGCAAAGTTCTAAATATTGGACAGGAAAATAACTAACGAAAGTAGATTCCAAATAGTATTTGGGAGATCTGGTTAGTACACTAATCTAAAACCAAGACAACAGTGCAAGTGTTCGCAATAAAGTGAACAGAATCCTTGGCTTCATATCAAGAAGCATAAATAAGAGTCTTCAGGTTAAACTTTAAATTTGGTCAGGCCTCGTTTAGATTACACTGCAGTTTTGGCCATTAACAGAATAGATATAAATGCATGGGAAAATGGGGTAAAGATAACGTAAGAACTGTTGAAGGCCTACTGGCCCATACATACAGTTTAAGCCAATAGCCCAACCCAGCCAGCTCAGCTCACTTCCACTAAGGAGCACAGTATCAGAACCAAGAGAAAAAGCTGGTCTAGTCCAACTCGCACCCACCCACACTCGTGAATTTATCTAACCTCTTTAAAACTAACAACGTTTTAGCTTCGATGACTGTACTCGGGAGTTTGTTTCATTAATCCACAATTATTACCAAACCAGTGCTTCCTTATATCCAGTCTGAATCTGAATTTTTTCAACTAAAACCAATGCTGCGAGTCCTGTCTAGGCTAGATATTTTTCGCAAGCTATTTACATCCCCTTTACTTATTCCTGTTTTCCATTTATTCACCTCAATCAAATCCCCTTTATTTCTACGTCTTTCTAGAATGCAGATTCAGGGCCCCCACAGTATCCTTGCAGGAAAGATTTCTGATACATGGCATCATCTTTGCCATCCTCCTCTGAATGTTTCTCAGTGCATTTATTAAAACTCATCACCAGCATCAATGCATCTGAAGGGTATGCTCAATATTAGTCTACATACAATTTGAAAAATTTTCACAATGTTGAAATTTTAATGATGCAGACAATGATGCTTTCAGAAGAAATCACAGGAACAGTTATCCTAAAAAATTAGATTCACACAAAGTAACTGCAGTAGGTCTACTGGACAGAGAGACGTCCAACCCTCTCCCCTTCGTCCAGTGAGCAGTGACGACAGGAGCCTACCCCGGGTGGCGGCTGCCACAGCCTACCCCGGGTGGCGGCTGCCACAGCCTACCCCGGGTGGCGGCTGCCACAGCCTACCCCGGGTGGCGGCTGCCACAGCCTACCAGAGTGGCAGCCGCAACAACCAACCAGGGTGGCAGCCGCAACAACCAACCAGGGTGGCAGCCGCAACAACGTACCAGAGTGGTAGCCGCAACAACGTACCAGAGTGGTAGCCGGTACAACGTACCAGTGGTAGCCGGTACAACGTACCAGTGGTAGCCGGTACAACGTACCAGTGGTAGCCGGTACAACGTACCAGTGGTAGCCGGTACAACGTACCAGTGGTAGCCGGTACAACGTACCAGTGGTAGCCGGTACAGGAGGGATATAGGAAAGTACTGGTTTGGTAATAGAGTTGTGGATGAGTGGAACAAACTCCCAAGTACCGTTATAGAGGCCAGAACGTTGTGTAGCTTTAAAAATAGGTTGGATAAATACATGAGTAGATGTGGGTGGGTGTGAGTTGGACCTGATAGCTTGTGCTAACAGGTCGGTTGCCGTGTTCCTCCCTTAAGTCAATGTGACCTGACCTGACTAGGTTGGGTGCATTGGCTTAAGCCGGTAGGGACTTGGACCTGCCTCGCATGGGCCAGTAGGCCTTCTGCAGTGTTCCTTCGTTCTTATGTTCTTATGTTCTTACAACGTACCAGAGTGGTAGCCGGTACAACGTACCAGAGTGGTAGCCGGTACAACGTACCAGAGTGGTAGCCGGTACAACGTACCAGAGTGGTAGCTGGTACAACCTACCACTGGTAGCTAGAACCTACCAGAGTGGTAGCTGGTACAACGTACCAGTGGTAGCTGGAACAACCTACCAGAGTGGTAGCTGGAACAACCTACCAGGGTGGTAGCTGGTACAACCTACCTGGGTGGTAGCAGGTACAACCTACCTGGGTGGTAGCAGGTACAACCTACCTGGGTGGTAGCTGGTACAACCTACCTGGGTGGTAGCTGGTACAACCTACCTGGGTGGTAGCTGGTACAACCTACCAGGGTGGTGGCTGGTACAACCTACCAGGGTGGTAGCTGGTACAACCTACCAGGGTGGTAGCTGGAACAACCTACCAGGGTGGTAGCTGGAACAACCTACCAGGGTGGTAGCTGGAACAACCTACCAGGGTGGTAGCTGGAACAACCTACCTGGGTGGTAGCTGGAACAACCTACCTGGGTGGTAGCTGGTACAACCTACCTGGGTGGTAGCTGGTACAACCTACCTGGGTGGTAGCTGGTACAACCTACCTGGGTGGTAGCTGGTACAACCTACCTGGGTGGTAGCTGGTACAACCTACCTGGGTGGTAGCTGGTACAACCTACCTGGGTGGTAGCTGGTACAACCTACCAGGGTGGTAGCTGGTACAACCTACCTGGGTGGTGGCTGGAACAACCTACCTGGGTGGTGGCTGGAACAACCTACCTGGGTGGTGGCTGGTACAACCTACCAGGGTGGTGGCTGGTACAACCTACCAGGGTGGTGGCTGGTACAACCTACCTGGGTGGTAGCTGGAACAACCTACCTGGGTGGTAGCTGGAACAACCTACCAGGGTGGTGGCTGGTACAACCTACCAGGGTGGTGGCTGGTACAACCTACCAGGGTGGTGGCTGGTACAACCTACCAGGGTGGTGGCTGGTACAACCTACCAGGGTGGTAGCTGGAACAACCTACCTGGGTGGTAGCTGGTACAACCTACCTGGGTGGTAGCTGGTACAACCTACCTGGGTGGTAGCTGGTACAACCTACCTGGGTGGTAGCTGGTACAACCTACCTGGGTGGTAGCTGGTACAACCTACCTGGGTGGTAGCTGGTACAACCTACCTGGGTGGCAGCTGGAACAACCTACCAGGGTGGCGGCTGGTACAACCTACCAGCGTGGCGGCTGGTACAACCTACCAGCGTGGCGGCTGGTACAACCTACCAGGGTGGTAGCTGGTACAACCTACCTGGGTGGTAGCTGGTACAACCTACCAGGGTGGTAGCTGGTACAACCTACCAGGGTGGTAGCTGGTACAACCTACCAGGGTGGTAGCTGGTACAACCTACCAGGGTGGCGGCTGGTACAACCTACCAGCGTGGTGGCTGGTACAACCTACCAGGGTGGCGGCTGGTACAACCTACCAGCGTGGTGGCTGGTACAACCTACCAGCGTGGTAGCTGGTACAACCTACCAGCGTGGTAGCTGGTACAACCTACCAGCGTGGTAGCTGGTACAACCTACCAGCGTGGTAGCTGGTACAACCTACCAGCGTGGTGGCTGGTACAACCTACCAGCGTGGTGGCTGGTACAACCTACCAGCGTGGTGGCTGGTACAACCTACCAGCGTGGTGGCTGGTACAAAACCTACCAGCGTGGTAGCTGGTACAACCTACCAGCGTGGTAGCTGGTACAACTACCAGCGTGGTGGCTGGTACAACCTACCAGCGTGGTAGCTGGTACAACCTACCAGCGTGGTGGCTGGTACAAACCTACCAGCGTGGTGGCTGGTACAACCTACCAGCGTGGTAGCTGGTAACAACCTACCAGCGTGGTAGCTGGTACAACCTACCAGCGTGGTAGCTGGTACAACCTACCAGCGTGGTGGCTGGAACAACGTATCTGTGGTAGCTGGTACAACCTACCAGCGTGGTAGCTGGTACAACCTACCAGCGTGGTAGCTGGTACAACCTACCAGCGTGGTAGCTGGTACAACCTACCAGCGTGGTAGCTGGTACAAACCTACCAGCGTGGTAGCTGGTACAACCTACCAGCGTGGTAGCTGGTACAACCTACCAGCGTGGTAGCTGGTACAACCTACCAGCGTGGTGGCTGGAACAACGTATCTGTGGTAGCTGGTACAACCTACCAGCGTGGTAGCTGGTACAACCTACCAGCGTGGTAGCTGGTACAACCTACCAGCGTGGTAGCTGGTACAACCTACCAGCGTGGTAGCTGTACAACCTACCAGCGTGGTAGCTGGTACAACCTACCAGCGTGGTAGCTGGTACAACCTACCAGCGTGGTGGCTGGAACAAACGTATCTGTGGTAGCTGGTACAACCTACCAGCGTGGTAGCTGGTACAACCTACCAGCGTGGTAGCTGGTACAACCTACCAGCGTGGTAGCTGGTACAACCTACCAGCGTGGTAGCTGGTACAACCTACCAGCGTGGTAGCTGGTACAACCTACCAGTGGTGTGTACACTACCAGCGTGGTAGCTGTACACCTACCAGCGTGGTGCTGGTAAACCAGCGTGGTAGCTGGTACAACCTACCAGCGTGGTAGCTGGTACAACCTACCAGCGTGGTAGCTGGTACAACCTACCAGCGTGGTAGCTGGTACAACCTACCAGCGTGGTAGCTGGTACAATCTACCAGCGTGGTGGCTGGAACAACGTATCTGTGGTAGCTGGTACAACCTACCAGCGTGGTAGCTGGTACAACCTACCAGCGTGGTAGCTGGTACAACCTACCAGCGTGGTGGCTGGAACAACGTACCTGTGGTGGCTGGAACAACGTTCCTGTGGCAGCTGGAACAACGTACCTGTGGTGGCTGGAACAACGTTCCTGTGGCAGCTGGAACAACGTACCTGTGGTGGCTGGAACAACGTACCTGTGGTGGCTGGAACAACGTACCTGCGGCAGCTGGTACAACCTACCACTGCGGCAGCTGGAACAACAATGGCGTCCCGGCGTCTCCTCCGCCTCGCGGCTTCACTAACATTCATGATGGTTCTTTTTCCTTCTCTTACAAAATTATTCAACATTTGCAGATTCTTTACTATATTCTCTTTTGTCAATTGGAAAAAATAACAGTTTTTTAAATATTTCTTAAACGCTAGGCTTGTGATCATTATTTAGGTATATAATGTGTTCCATTAACTTCAAGTACTTTATATAGTATTTTTTTATTCATAAGCAATAAATTAGTTGTTAAATAACTCTTAGATACAAAATGTTGGATAAAACGTTGTTCATTCTACTAGTAATTATACTGAGGCGAGCTACCTTAGTTCAGCAACAACCATTGAGTAGTGAGGACGTGCGCTGCTCATTGGGATATCAACATGGCGGAACATACAGTACGGAGAGTGAATACTATCTGCATAGAGCTGGTTCGTGGTACGTTAAGTGGAGATACGATGAACGTCCTTCTCCCTAACATCATCAGGGATACATATGGTATTCCCAACGAGGAATTGTATGGCGTCGCCCTTAATGGTTTAACAAGAATCTTTGTGAAATTTCTACGAGTCGATTACTACACAAGAATTGTCGAGCATTACCAGGAACAACGCATGAGTGTGAATTCAACGATGGATGTTGTTTTACATGACGTCTCTAAGTACTTCACATTGGTGAAGGTACGGAATGTACCCTTCGAGGCTACGGCTTATGGCCGCAGGAGTTTTTTCGAAGTTATGGGACAGTGCATTCTGCAACAATGGGGGTGTGGAGGGATGGTCCATATGAAGGAATGCCGGAAGGTTCTTACACCCTTAAAATGACCCCTTTAAAAAGGCCTATACCATCCTATGTTACGATGATCGGTTGTAGAACACAGGTTTATGTGTACTAATGCTGGGCAACGGAAAACAGTTCGTCTTTGTAGCTCTTATGAGCACATGGCAGCCCAGGTCCTAGGAGGGGGCT
>NW_026466889.1:0-13511 GCF_026875155.1 Cherax quadricarinatus
AGGATTCTTCGGTATTGAGTTTTGTCTTCTGTGGCGATAAGTCTGAGTTTCTGTAGTTTAATTCAAGTGGTTGTGGTGAATTACGGTTTGTACGCAGGCATTCCTTGTGTCGTCGACCTGCTTGCGTATTGGGTGTTCTGAAATGCGTGTTTGGAGGTCCCTTGATGTTTCGCCATTATAATTTTGGTTGCAGTCATTACAAGGGATTATGTAAAAATACCCTGCAGAGGGTGGAAGCATTGTCCCTGTCTATCACTGGTAAATGTCCTTGATGTCGGGTTGTGGAGGTAGATACTATGGAATGAGGTAATTGGAAAAGATGTTGGAAATGTGTTTTGGCAATGGAGTTGGTGGGAGGACTATGTATCTCTCCTCGTCATGTTCTTCTCTGGGTGTATTGAAGATGTTTAATGCCCGTCATCTGCAGTCCTCTGATAAAGTGACGAGGATAGTGGAGTTTAGTAAATACTTGTTCAATTTATCGGGCATTCTCTTCAAGAACTCATTGCTGCAGATTCTGAGTGCTACAGCAGGAAGGAAGCCTATAAAATACACCACTTTATTTTGGTGTCTGAGGCGAGAGTAGAAGTGGAGAAGATCGTTTGGTTGGTGGTTATCCGATCGAACTTTAAAACGAAGTTCGTGGTCAGCCTTGCAGATAGGCAGAACATCAAGGAAAGAAGAAGTGTTTCGATTCTTCTTCAAGTGTGACTGGATTGAAGGCTCGACCCCTGGTTGAGCTTGTCTTGGAGAGCTTGAACGTGAAGCATTTAGTGAGTTATGAGAGAATGTCGTTAAACAACATAACGGAGCCCAGGTGACAGACGAAGGAATAATGGTGGAGAAACGTTTCATCGGCTCAATGTTTCCCCATGTATAGGTTTCGCCAGGACCGCACTGAGTGGCGAACCCATGGGTATCCAAAAGTCTGCTGAAAGGAGTGAATTTCGAAGAGAAACACGTAAAGCCAACACATAGTTCAACAAGGTCGATAAATCGCTGGCTGGAGATTGGTAAGATCAAGTGAAGGACGTCAATTTTTCCTGCGCAAATAGATCGATGCTTGTGTAGTAGGTAATGGTGAATAGGGAAGTCACGCATGGGTGGAAAGTTCTGGTTCCGTGGAATGTTGATGTTGTCGAAGCGATTGAGAAGATCACCCTAGTGTTTGAGATGTGCTGGACTTGATAGTGGCTCAAGAGTTAGAGAGGTGTTTTGCGAGAATTCCTGAGAAGCTGTGGGGATCACTGCCTATTCTTCCCGAGGATATTGCCTCAGTGGGGATACCAGGCTTGTGATTTTTGGCAAGGCCGTACATTCTGGCAGGTCTGGGTTGCTGGGCATGGTGTGCAGAATTTTCTTCCCTTGTTCAGAGGCCCCTCAGAATGCGATGAGTCCTTTGAAGAAAAGTTTTGGTAGTAAGGTTTGTCCACTTGGTTAGTTGTGAGAGGTTTTGTAGGTATCTGAAGCCCTCAGTCTTAGGCCTCAAATTCGCAACAGAAATACGAAAACCAAAACAAGAATCCCTCAAATTTCATCGCCAAAACTACAGAACACAATGACTCCGGACTTCCAAAAAGGTTATCTTCAAGGCAATCATCTCAGCAGCCATCTCCAACACCATGCTCCCCAGTCATACCTTCGACGTTACATCAATGCACGTCAACGGTTTAGCAGAAGACACGACCATTCTAGGGTCATACGCACCGGCTATAAAGGAGGTGGTGTTGTTATGACATGAACACGACGATTACAGGGAACAAAATGCTCAATCTACTTAATGACCCAGATACATACAAACCTCTCACAACTAACCAAGTGGACAACCTTACTAAAACTTTTCTTCAAAGGACTCGCCGCATTCTGAGGGGCTCAGAACAAGGGAAGAAACTTCTGCACACCATACCCAGCAACCCCAGACCTGCCAGAATGTACGGCCTGCCAAAAACTCACAAGCCTGGTATCCCACTGAGGCCCATATCCTCGGAATAGGCAGTGCTCCCCACCAGCTCTCAGGAATTCTCGCAAAACACCTCTCTAAACTCTTGGGCACTATCAGTCCAGCACATCTCAAACACTCGGTGATCTTCTCAATCGCATTCGCAACATCAACATCAGGAACAAGAAACTTTCCAGCCTTGACGTCACTTCCCTATTCACCAAAGTACCTACTACACAAGCCATCGATCTCTTGCGCAGGAAAATTGACGATTCACTTGATCTTCCCATTCCAGCCAGCGATTTCATCGACCTTGTTGAACTATGTGTTGGCTTTACGTGTTTCTCTTTCGAAAATCCCCCTCTTTCAGCAGACTTTTGGACTACCCATGGGTTCGCCACTCAGTGCGGTCCTGGCGAACCTATACATGGAACATCTAGAAGCCGAACGTTTCTCCACCATTATTCCTTCGTCTGTCACCTGGCTCCGTTATGTTGACGACATTCTCCTCATAACTCCTAAACGCTTCAACGTTCAAGCTCTCCAAGACAAGCTCAACCAGGTCGAGCCTTCAATCCAGTTCACACTTGAAGAAGAAGTCGACAACACTCTTCCTTTCCTTGATGTTCTGCTTTGCAAAGCTGACCACGAACTTCGTTTTAAAGTCTATCGAAAACCCACCAACCAAAACGATCTTCTCCACTTTTACTCTCACCACGACACCAAAACCAAACGTGGTGTAATTATAGGCTTCTTCCTGCGTGCACTCAGAATCTGCAGCAATGAGTTTCTTGAAGAAGAATGCACGATGATTGAACAAGTATTTTCTAAACTCCACTATCCTCGTCACTTCATCAGAGACACAGACGACGGGGATTAAACATCTTCAACACACCCATAGAAGAACACTGCGAGAGAGATTACATAGTCCTCCCCACCAACTCCATTGCCAAACACTTTCCAACATTTTTCCATGACACCATTCAGTAACTACCTCCACACCAGACCATCAAGGACATTACCAGGATAGACAGGACAAGCTTCCACCCTCTGCAGGGGTATACATAATCCCTTGTAATGACTGCAACAAATAATACGTGGGGGCGAAACATCAAGGGAGCTCCAAAACGTATTTTCAGAACACCAAATACGCAGCAGGTCTGACGACACAAAGGAAAGCCTGTGTAATAACATCGTAATTCCACACAACCACTTGATAAACTACAGAAACTCAAGACTTAACGCCACAGAAGACAACACTCCAATACAAATAATCCTGGAATCATCACTATTTCTATATCCTACAACTTCAACCAGAATAGTGGCTTCTATAACATAGCTGAACCACTGCCAAGAAACTTCTTCAATCGCTATCCCCCACATAAGAACACAGGAATGGATGAACACTGTAAGAAGGTCTGCACACAACCTTATCCAATCTCCTTTCCAAGATTTTAGAACTCTATAAACCCCACTCGGTACATCATCAGATGAAGCATTCTCCACCTGACCTCAGCATCCTTGAACCTGACTATAAAACTCGCGTCCCTTCCACCCCAGGTAGATCTGTTTGTGACTTGATAAAGCCCACTGTGTGGGCGAAACGTAGTCAATAAAGTATCACATTAAACTGAATATAATGTTTATAAATTCCATTGTTCCGGTAATAATACCATTTAATTTCCAAAGCTGTCAACGGTACTTCCACTTGACCAAAGAAAACTTGCCGTGCCCTTCTGATAGGGCTGCCCCTTTAAATAGGGGTGTAAGCGGCCCATAACTTGTACAAATTCCGACTGTCCCTCAGGGAGCCAATGACGAGTCACCATCTGGCCAAAAACCCGCGTCCAGACATTCGCTCCCAGCGAATATATTATTATCACCATCATCATACTTCAGCTTCACTCACACGTTACTTCACTTTTACTCTTATCATTCACACGCAGCATACACATCACAACCACCAATCCGTATCCTTGTAGTGCTTCCGGCTTGGAACTTCTGTGAGATAAGGTGCATCTTTGCGCACTCGCGTACTTTGTGGGTTAGTCTCGGACTCATCGACCACGACCTTGATATCTCTCCTGACGACCATACTACAAGGACGCTTACATCGCTGACTGTTTCAGGACGAAGATACCAACAAATCATACCTACCTCCGGCATACACATACTCAAATGCACAAGCGAAATGCCCAAAAAAAAAGTAATTCATCGAAAAACAAAACGACTGGCCTGCTGTTGAGACAATAATCAAAATTCCCACCACCTCAAAGATGCTTAAGATCAGCTTTATTAAAATCTCCTTAACCTCTCCAGCATTCAACGACATTCTCCGATTCCTGTTATCATGTTATTACCAAGAACATCAAACCAAAGCGCTACCACCACATCATCGTCATGCTGGAACTGCTACTCTTATACACACCTCGCTACCGACGGTCCACTGTAGAAAAAGAACTACTGTTCTAACTATGGAAACGAAGGACACACACAGGGACTACACTTCAACCACCCAGCCGAAATGATTGAACTATAAGAGTAACCACCGCATTCTTGCATCCAAGTGCCTTTCCGGGAAAGTAATTGCTAAGAGTTTAACGATCAATAGGGTACCCGTCGTTAAATCAGTACCTTGATTCACTATCCAATCACAGGAAAGCCCGCCAAAGCTGAAGCAACATGGTTCACTTGTGGTAAGCATTGGCAGACTTCCCTAGCAGCTGGTTGAGCACGGTGCACACTCTCTGGCTTCTGCTTTGCCATCTTTCACCGTGGTGTACACTTATTATACCATCTGTACATATTGTGCATAGTGTACATACCTGTATATATCTGGTGAAGGCAAATATACATTATAGTCTACTGTTTGATTTCGCTTTTGCTACCAAATCCCATTACAAACATGTCTAACATAGGCCCTTCTTTACCTGTGTTATAATAAGGGTAGCTGTGTCCGGGAGCTGGAAACTAGACCGTCTTGATACTGCTTGTCATTCTTGCTACTGTGTGTATTCTGCAAGTCGTACTGTGCTATTGCTGCTTGTTGTGCGTATTTTTTTATATATATTTTATTTAAAACTCAGGTACATAGATTAATATGTAACAAGATACAGGCAGTGATCAATTAAACAACTGTGACTACACAAACTACTGAAAGAAGCACATATATAATGACACAAGACTGACTTCACTCAGAAACGAACACTGCTTCTACGTACTGTGCTTCACATGAACACTGCTTCTACGTACTGTGCTCACAGAACACTGCTTCTACGTACTGTGCTTTCACATGATCACTGCTTCTACGTACTGTGCTTCACATGAAAAGATGGTCGTATAAAACACGATAGATACTCCTCATAATGCGTACACTCCCCCCTCCGTGAAAACGTGCCACATTCACATTATATTACAACAGTGACAAATCTCTTATACTTATACATATATAAGAACATTAACAACTCAATGACAAAATATAAATAAACACAATCCAGCCAGTAACGGCTGACACTAATAAATACCTAGAAATGTCTGAACAGATGGCTCTACTCCTACCATAGAACACAATCCACACCCTAATCTTATATAACCCTAATGGTAATAATCAATTTATCGACCTGGTGGTGGAGTTAATACACTAAACCGCTGACACTTCAACCCCCCCCCCCTCCCCTCCCACGTGCCCAGTACTGTGTTTGCTGTCACCAATCATAACTATCCACAAAACATGAATTGGGCATTATGTTACTAGCGTCTCTATTATATTTTATGTCATCCTAATAAACACGCTATATATATAAAACCTACCAAAATTAAATATAATTACACATTGTTCCCTCCTGCAGACAGATTATTTACACTGCCGGGAAAATCTATACATTCACATCCTACAGAGAATGGACAACATTAGGACTCAAAAACTAATTGTGACAATGTGTTTCGTCGCAATGACCTGCTAGTGCAGAGATTGCTTACACCATATAAATCCCAAATAAAAAGAACAAAAGAACATAAGAACGAAGGAACACTGCTGACGGCCTACTCCCATGCGGGGCAGGCCCAAAAACTCCTACCGCTTAACCCAAATGCCCCCAACCTAGCCCAGTCAGACGTTTTCGGTCCGACTTGTACCATTGACAAAGTCAACTACAAGGGGACGGGACGGCAAATAAAAAGCGGGAAAGGGGGAGTAGAGTAGTAGTATAGTAGTATAGTAAAAAAATTGTATATAATCCCGAGGGGAAAATGCACTGCACAACCCCGGGCTCCCCACCGTAGGCATTCTTTTTAAAGGATAGGAGAGGACAGAGAGTGTGTTTTCCTGGGGGGGGATAAGGATATTGTTACCGTCGGGATGACATCATGAGATTAAGGGGGCAATCCTTTTATCTGCTCATGCGGAGGCAACGATGTTGGCAACGTGGGAGTGAGGACCTATTACGGGGAAAAGGTCAGCAATAAGATAATTAGGAAGGGGTGGGAAACCTGTCAAGTGCATTTTCCCAAAAGGAGGGATTTGGGAAATAATGGTTGCCAGAGAAATTTGGGTGTCAATTGCGGCGGACAAAACTGAAAGGGAAAAGGGGTAACTTCATTGACAACGGGGACCTCTTCTATGGCAAAAATGACATTTTTCCAGGAGGGGTTCATTTGTCTGGGTGTGGGGGGGGGAGCACGGGCCAACGCAGGGAGGGAGCTTTTGGGTCTTTAAACGGGATATTAGGTAGGGGTTTTTGGGGGGAAAACGTGAAGTCTCGGGGTTAAAATATAGTACTAGGAAACAGTAATGGCAAAATGAGGTGGTAGGGAAAGGGCCAGGCACAATTTGAAAAGGGGACATAAAGGTTTAGGGGAATAACAAAAAGGAGCGGGAATGAAAAAGAGAAAGAGGGCCTTTAATAATTTTACACAAATACGCATGCTAGGAATAAGAGGACAGTGAACTAGTTGCAGTGCGGTAACAAAGATTTTTTGCCATTACGAACGTGGTTTAATTAAAAAAAGCGGGACATGCCTGCAGAATGTCACTTTCGGGGTTTCAAATTTTCCCAAGTAAAAAGTATCGGAAGGGGGGGGGGTGGCATTGTATGCCGAGACGCTTGAACTGTTTCATTAAAAAGGGTATTAAGTCGAAGTAACCATACAAGTCGTTTGGAAGAATTTTCAGAGGGGAGAAAAATTAACTTTAGGTGTGAAACCGCCCCCCCAATTTTTGATAGGGACCAGGGAAGACTACTATGGGAGGAAAATTTTTAGGGGCCCAAGGCACATAAAGATAATTTTAGGGGGTTTTAAAATTAGTCAATTTATTGGAAATTCTTGACGGGAATTTAAATCATACGACTTCTTTGAAGAGTTCAGGATTTTTTATCTGAAGCAGTTTGGACAGAACCTACAAGGGGGAAAACCTCGATAGTTTTTGGCAAACAAGAATCCCTTGTTAATAATTTTGAATTTCAGAAGAAATGGGTTGCGACCACAAATCAATTACATTTAGAATTAATGGGAAATATGATATAGGGATAATCAGTAACAGCCCAGATTTTTGCTTAGCAATTATGATGGGGTTAGAGAACACTTTTCACTTTGACTGGGGAACGAAGAGAGCATCAATATACAGTTTCTGAACACATCATGCGCTCAAAGAACATTTATCCCTTATAAAGAAAATTGATCAAAAGAAATACCCAAATGGATGAATAATAGGCTGAAATACACTAGGGCATAAGAAAGGAATTATAGGGGATCAGAAAAGGCAGGGGCATCTTTTAATCAGTATTTTGACACTAAAGGGGCTTAAAAAGGGGATAAAAAAGCTAAAAGGGGCTATAAATTTAAAATTGCTAGGGGCCTAAAACAACCCCAAAAAATTTTTTCCAGGGATATAGAACAAAAGTCAAGATAAGATAGGGCCCCTTAAAAATAAATGGGCATCTTTCGACAAAGAGAAGAAATGTCTCATTTTAAATAATTTTTTTCTCCTTTTTTTCACAGGAAGACACTAGTAGTGTTTTTTCCCGGGAATTAATTTTTAAAGTGGGGCCAAAGAAGATAAAAATTTTGTAACATAAAATCACTAGTGAAAAGGTGTAAGCAGATAGACCGCTGAAGCAAAATAAGTCACCGGGTCCTGATAGGGTTTTTTTAAGGTTTTTAAAGGAATGCAAAATGGGAAATCGTGAACCATTAACTATATTTTTTTAATTTTTTCTCTTCAAACAGGTGTATGTCTGATATGTGGAAGATGGCAATGTAATTCCTATTTTTTAAAAAAGGGGGCAATCGTTTCCTCAAATTACCGCCCAATAACCGACCTCAATTTTAGGCAAATTAATAGAGTCAATTATAGCTCAAATTTTAAAAAGCCCTCTCGAAAAAAGCATAGCTTGTTTAAAAGTTTATTTCCAGCAGGGAAATTCACAAGGGGCCCGGGTCTTTTTCAAAACAAATTTTAAATTAATTTTTTTTTTTCATTTAAAAGCTTTTGAGGCTGTTGCCCAAAGTAAAGTTTTTGAAATTATTTACTTAGTTTTTAGTAAGGCATTTAAATAGGTTCCGCACCAAAAAACTGTTGAAGAAAGTAGCCTCATCCCTTTTGGGGGAAGAGTCTCTCGTGGATCGAATAAAGGCTCACAGACAGGAAGCAGAGAGTGTCCATAAATGGGGTTAAATCCGAGTGGGGATCAGTAACAAGTGGCGTTCCACAGGGATCAGTCTTGGGCCCGTTGTTGTTTATAATATATATCAATGATCTTGATGAAGGAATTACTAGTGATATGAGCAAATTCGCCGATGACACGAAGATAGGTAGGATAATTGATTCAAACGTAGATGTTAGGGAACTTCAGGAGGATTTAGACAAACTCTACTCTTGGTCAGAAAAGTGGCAGATGCAGTTCAATGTAGATAAATGCAAGGTTCTGAAGCTCGGAAGTGTCCATAACCCTAGCACTTATAAGTTAAATAATGTAGAACTTAGCCATACAGATTGCGAAAAGGACTTGGGGGTTATGGTAAGCAGCAACCTTAACCAAGACAGCAATGCCTAAGCGTACGTAATAAGGCAAATAGATTACTGGGATTTATATCAAGAAGTGTAAGCAACAGAAGTCCAGAGGTCATACTGCAGCTTTATACATCATTAGTAAGGCCTCACCTAGATTATGCAGCTCAATTCTGGTCTCCATATTACAGAATGGATATAAATTCCTTAGAAAACATTCAGCGTAGGATGACTAAATTAATACATAGCATTAGAAATCTTCCTTATGAAGAAAGATTGAAGACTCTTAAGTTACATTCACTTGTTAGACGAAGAATGAGGGGAGACCTGATCGAAGTGTATAAGTGGAAGATAGGTATTAATAAAGGGATATTAACAAGGTCTTGAGGATATCTCTCCAAGAGAGAACCCGCAGTAATGGATTTAAATTAGATAAGTTTAGATTTAGAAAGGACATAGGAAAGTATTGGTTTGGAAATAGGGTAGTTGATGAGTGGAACAGTCTACCTAGTTGGGTTATTGAGGCTAGGACTTTGGGTAGTTTCAAATTTAGGTTGGATAAGTACATGAGTGGGAGGGGTTGGATTTGAGTGGGACCTGCACATCAGAGCTTATTTCTTGGGTAGCATTGAAAATTGGGTTGGTCAAATGTTTGTTAGTGGGATGAATTGTAAAGGACCTGCCTAGTATGGGCCAACAGGCCTGCTGCAGTGTTCCTCCTTTCTTATGTTCTTATGTTCTTATGACGTTTCGCCATCCAGCCAGCCACTGGATGGCGAAACGTCCACAACAAAGACAACCAGACGCCGCACATGTGTCTTAATTTCATCAGTAGTTGTAGTAGAAGAAGAGGTAGTAGTAGTGGTAGTGGTAGGAGTGGGAAATAAGGAAGACGAGCCAGTCAAATACAAAGGAAGGGGAGCACTGCAAGAGAGCTAGAAACCCACAGAGGGAGAGCAAGCACACCGAGGTGCGTGAAAGGGGAAGTGGTGAATAAAATAAATGAAGAAGGAACAGAAACACGAGACAGGAGAGAGAAAGACAACCCAGAGGAGAAAAGGAGAGAGGAAAGGGGAAGAGGAAGAAGAAAAAGAAGAAGAAGAAGAAGAAGAAGAAGAAGAAGAAGAAGAAGAAATGAGGATTCAGGTTAAGTCACGGGTGTTCTGAAGTTTGGAGCATTTTACAATGTAGTGGGAGAGGAAGGCATCTACAGAGACGAAGCCAGGGCTAAGGTTCATACAAGGAAAGTTGTGTATTAGAAAGGATTCAACTAAACGGCGACTGTTCGAGTTGGAAGTAGGGAAGACAGTTTTAGCAGAAGACCAGTCAATAGGATGGCTATGATCTCTGACGTGACAGAAAAGAGCATTGTTAGTGTCGGCAAGCCTAACGCCTCCGTCACTCTCAAGACTTCATTGAACGGGTTCGCTCTCTCCCAACCTGTAAGATGCTTAGTCTTGACGTTGAGTCCCTCTTCACCAATGTCCCTCTTGATGATGTCCTTGATTTCCTTAGAGAGAAGGCCCATGAAGGGTTTCTTCATCTCCCTATCCCCACTGATGTCTTTCTTGATCTGATCCGCCTCTGTGTGGACTCTAACTCCTTTTCCTTCCAAGGGAAATATTATTCTCAAACTTTCGGTGTCGCTATGGGCTCTCCTCTCTCTCCTGTCCTTGCTAATCTTTACATGGAATACTTCGAGACTGTTCTTCCTACCCTCGATGTGCAACCTTCACTCTGGCTCCGCTATGTGGATGACATCTTTGCTCTGTGGCCTCATGACTCCAGTCTCTTCCAACCTTTCTTGAAGCCTTAACAATCTTGCCCCTTCCATTAAGTTTAAAGCTGAATGGGAATCTAATTCCTTACTTCCTTTCCTTGATGTCCATGTCCACCGCTCAGATACAGGTTTTTCCTTTTCCGTTTACCGTAAACCTATGCACAGTGGCATGTACATTCACTACTTTTCCTATCATGCTTCCCCTGTAAAGAAAAGTGTTCTTATCTCCCTCTTTCTCCGTGCCCTCCGCATCTGTGATCCTCAGTTCCTTCCAGCAGAAATTTCCACTTTTCATAATTCGTTCTCCCGTCTTGGCTACCCTTCCCATTTCATAGACTCTGCCCTCTCACGTGCTAAACGCAATTTCTTCTCTCCAAAACTCTCTACTCATGGGAACTCTTCTATCCTCTGCCTTCCCTACATTTCCGGTCTTTCTAATCTCAACAATTCTCTCCATCCCTTAGACATCAAGCTTACCTTCCGCCAGACTAACACCTTCGCACTAATCTCGTTCATACCTCTCCTCCCTCTACAGATGTCCTGGTGTCTACTCTATTTCTTGCTCCTCCTGTCCTCTTCAATACTTCGGAGAAACTGGTCGATCTCTTTCTGACAGACTTAGGGAGCACAAAAATAGTGTTAGGCTTGCCGACACTAACAATGCTCTTTTCTGTCACGTCAGAGATCATAGCCATCCTATTGACTGGTCTTCTGCTAAAACTGTCTTCCCTACTTCCAACTCGAACAGTCGCCGTTTAGTTGAATCCTCTCTAATACACAACTTTCCTTGTATGAACCTTAGCCCTGGCTTCGTCTCTGTAGATGCCTTCCTCTCCACTACATTGTAAAATGCTCCAAACTCAGAACACCCGTGACTTAACCTGACTCCTCATTTCTTCTTCTTCTTCTTCTTCTTCTTCTTCTTTTTTCTTCTTCCTCTTCCCCTTTCCTCTCTCCTTTTCTCCTCTGGGTTGTCTTTCTCTCTCCTGCCCTCGTGTTTTCTTTTCCCTTTCTTCATTTATTTTATTTCACCACTTCCCCTTTCCGCACCTCGGTGCGTTTGCTCTCCCTCTGTGGGTTTCTAGCTCTCTTGCAGTGCTCCCCTTTTCCTTTGTATTTGACTGGCTCTCTTCCTTATTTCCCACTTCTACCACTACCACTACTACTACCTCTTCTTCTACTACAACTACTGATGAAATTAAGAAAACATGTGCGGCGTCTGGTTGTCTTTGTTGTGGACGTTTCGCCATCCAGTGGCTGGCTGGATGGCGAAACGTCTACGGTGGGGGATGCCCGGGTGTTGTGCATGTGTCATTTCAAACCTGTCGGTATTATATTTCAATTCTTGTAAATACTACTACTACTACTACTACTACTTTCTACTACTACTACCTCCCCCTCTTCCTGCCTATATATAGCCGTCCTGCTCCACCTCTGTTAGTGTGACTTTGTCAATGGTGGATTGAACATTAAAATGGTATAAAATACCGACAGGTTGTTAGGTAAGACAATATGCAACAGTTAGGTATCTTTATTATGAAACGTTTCGCCTACACAGTAGGCTTCTTCAGTCCCAGTACAGAAAAGTTGATAGAAGCAGAAGATACTTGAAGACGATGTAATCAGTCCATCACCCTTAAAGTTTTGAGGTGGTTTAGTCCTCAGTCTGGAGAAGAGCTTTGTTCCATAGTATGAAACAATATGGAGATGAAGTGACAGGATGGAGGTTTATAGGCCAAGAGGTGAGACGTAGGTCACTAGAAGAGGTTAAAACTCAGATGTTGAGAAAGGGCAGGTCCCTCTCAAAATCCAGCCGCTCTCACTAGTGGAAGTTGTCGAAGTTGATTGCAGGTCTGTACCAAGATACCCTTGTGTTGCAGTGTCTGACAGATTGAACATTAAAATGGTATAAAATACCGACAGGTTGTTAGGTTTAAAACACATATGCAACAGTTAGGTATCTTTATTATGAAACGTTTCGCCTACACGTAGGCTTCTTCAGTCGAGTACAGAAAAGTTGATAGAAGCAGAAGATACTTGAAGACGATTAATCAGTCCATCAACCCTTAAAGTTTTGAGGTGGTCAGTCCCTCAGTCTGGAGAAGAGCATTGTTCCATAGTATGAAACAATATGGAGATGAAGTGACAGGATGGAGGTTTTTTATAGCGCCAAGAGGGGAGACGTAGGTCACTAGAAGAGGTAAGAACTCAGATGTTGAGAGGTCAGGTCCCTCTTTAAAACCCGCCGCTTCACTAGTGGAGTTGTCGAAGTTGATTGCAGGTCTGTACCAAGATACCCTTGTGTTGCAGTGTCTGACAGATTGAACATTAAAATGGTATAAAATACCGACAGGTTGTTAGGTAAGACACATATGCAACAGTTAGGTATCTTTATTATGAAACGTTTCGCCTACACAGTAGGCTTCTTCAGTCGAGTACAGAAAAGTTGATAAAAGCAGAAGATACTTGAAGACGATGTAATCGACTGAAGAAGCCTACTGTGTAGGCGAAACGTTTCATAATAAAAATACCTAACTGTTGCATATGTGTCTTACCTAACAACAATTTGTCAATGGTCCAAGTCGGACCGAAAAAGTCGTCGTAAGCTTCTCTCTTTTATGTGCGGGTTTTGTGATCGTTCCCGTCACGGGATTGTGCCTTTTTGTTATTCAGAGATTGCTTAATCCTACCCTCCCCCCCCAAGTGAAAAAAAGTCCAGCTTCCCCCCTGGCTATACACAAAAATCAAAAATTCGTTCACTTAATCATATTAATGAACTTGTGAAA
>NW_026466890.1:0-10508 GCF_026875155.1 Cherax quadricarinatus
GTGATAATCCTGCCTAGCAAAAGAACATCATAACCAACCTGCCTGCAACAGAAACACTGATACATCCTGCCAGCAAAAAACATCAGGAAACACCTCCTGCAACAGAAATTTAGTGATACATCCTCCTTCAAAGAACATCATGAACATCCCCCCCCTGCAACAAACTCAGGATACATCCTCCTAGCAAAGAACATCAGTGAACATCCTGCCACAAAAGAAAACGGATAATCCTGCAGCAACAAACACAGTGATACATCCTGCCTAGCAAAGAACCGTTAACATCCTGCCAGCAACAAACATCATGAACATCCTCCTAGCAAAAGAACATCAGGATACACCTCCCAGCAACGAAATCATGATAAAAATCCTGCCTAGCAACAGATACTCATTGATACATCCTACCTAGCAACAGATAAAATCAGTGATACATCCGCCTAGCAACAAACATCAGTGATAAAATCCTGCCTTTGGCAACAGAAACATCAGTGATTTCATCCTGCCTAGCAACAGATACCTCAGTGATACATCCTGCCTAGCAACAGATACATCAGTGACACATCCTACCTAGCAACAGATACATCAGTGATACATCCTACCTAGCAACAGATACATCAGTGATACATCCTGCCTAGCAACAGATACATCAGTGATACATCCTACCTAGCAACAGATACATCAGTGATACATCCTGCCTAGCAACAGATACCTCAGTGATACATCCTGCCTAGCAACAGATACATCAGTGATACATCCTACCTAGCAACAGACACATCAGTGATACATCCTACCTAGCAACAGATACATCAGTGATACATCCTGCCTAGCAACAGATACCTCAGTGATACATCCTGCCTAGCAACAGATACATCAGTGATACATCCTACCTAGCAACAGACACATCAGTGATACATCCTACCTAGCAACAGACACATCAGTGATACATCCTGCCTAGCAACAGATACATCAGTGATACACCCTGCCTAGCAACAGATACATCAGTGATGCATCCTGCCTAGCAACAGATACCTCAGTGATACATCGTGCCTAGCAACAGATACATCAATAACACATCCTGCCTAGCAACAGACACATCAGTGATACATCCTGCCTAGCAACAGAAACATCAGTGATACATCCTGCCTAGCAACAGATACATCAGTGATACATCCTGCCTAGCAACAGAAACATCAGTGATACATCCTGCCTAGCAACAGATACATCAGTGATGCATCCTGCCTAGCAACAGATACCTCAGTGATACATCGTGCCTAGCAACCGATACATCAATAACACATCCTGCCTAGCAACAGAAACATCAGTGATACATCCTGCCTAGCAACAGAAACATCATGATACATCCTACCTACAACAGACACATCAGTGATAAAATCCTGCCTAGCAACAGAAACATCAGGATAAAATCCTGCCTAGCAACAGAAACATCAGTGATACATCCTGCCTAGCAACAGATACATCAGTGATACATCGTGCCTAGCAACAGATACATCAGTGATACATCCTGCCTAGCAACAGATTCATCAGTGATACATCCTGCCTAGCAACAGATACATCAGTGATACATCCTGCCAAGCAACAGATACATTAATGATACATCCTGCCGCCTAGAAACAGATACCTCAATGATGCATCCTTCCTAGCAACAAATACATCAATGATTCATCAATCCTAACAACTTATACAACAATGATTCATCAAGCCTAGCAACATATACAACAATGATTCATCAAGCCTAGCAACATAACATCAATGATTCATAAACCCTAGCAACATAAAAATCAATAAATTCATCAAGCCTAGCAACATAACGTCAATGATTCATCAAGCCTAGCAACATAACATCAATGATGTACCAAGCCTAGCAACATAACATCAATGATTCATCAAGCCTAGCAACATAACATCAATGATGTCCCAAGCCTAGCAACATAACATCAATGATGTACCAAGCATATCATTCAGAACAAAGTTATAAATACTAAATTTTATCCATTCTAGACAGACTTTATTTCTTGACTGTACGAAAGTCTTTTAAAAAGCTACCAAACAACAGACACACTGGACTGTAAGGAAAAGCATGCTAGGATAACAAGAAAAGTATAAGAATGGATAAAGTCTAGTGGATAAAGTTAAGAATGGATAAAGTATTTAAATGGGATCAAGAGAGTCAGGCTGAGAGATACGCACAAGTCTCAGTACGCCAGCTGGGGAAAGGTATCTCTTTTTTCCACTCGCCCAGCGTTTCCCTACCTCAATGTCCGTATCTTAAAACGCTAATGTGGCCAAATGTACAACGGAGCGTGTGCGTGAGTGCGTTGGCGCACATGTACGCTTCGTGCATGTACTCGTATGCAATAAGATCACAGTAAACAGGCGATATTATGATATGCAATAATAACCACAGCGAAATTCTAAGCGGTTTTGTGTTTAAAATTCCTTTGGGAGATTTTTCGAGATTTTCTCTACTCTCTGAGCCCGGCCATGGGCCAGGCTCGTCTGGTGCTTGCTTGGTGACGTGTACTTAGCACAGTGGTGACGTGTACTTAGCTCTGTGAAGACCTGTTTGTGTGCTCTCTGTGAATCTGAACCAGGATGCCCTCTCTTGAGCAACTTTACCAGCAGCTGAGAGAAGAGCTCAGAGTTGCTAAGCTGGAGATACGGCGATTAAGGGAGAACAAGGGATTCGTAGTAATCCTTCTTTTTGTGATCCCCCAGTTTAAGAGGGGAGCTTGGCAGTGGCCAGGCGACATGGAAACCCAAGCTAAAGATCAAGAAAACGGTTGGAGAGGCAGAAACAACGAAAAAACCCAAAAGGGACTACCGTGGAAATTTCCAACCCATCTCGGGGGCTACCTGACGAATGTGAGTGTTCTACTGGAATGCCACAACGAGCACCAAAGAAGGCTTTGGCAGACGTGAGTGAGACATCCCTAAAAACCCCCAACGAAGACCATCGAGAACTTTTCTTGACATTCTACAAGTGGTGTAATGCTACCTGGCGAATGTGAGTCGACTACTGGGGCATCACACGGGGCGATGCCAAGGAAGGTTTAAAAAAAATTGTTGTTGTGGGGATAGCCAATTAGGTACTGGACCAGGGCATTCTGCTTGAAGGATAGGAGTAGGAGGCAGAGAGTTTTTGTTTTCCTGGGGCTGGGATGAAGGATATTGTTAGCCGTCTGGAGGGCATCATGAGAGGTAATGGGAAAATCCTATTTTCGTCCCCAGTGCTGGGGCAACGATGTTGGCAGACGTAGGAGTGAGGACCTGATTAGCAGGGATAGGTCAGCAATAGAGATAATTTGGGAAGGGTGGGATAAACCTGTCATATGTGGCATTTTGCCAAGGAGAGGAGTTGGAAATGAATTGTTGTCCAAGCAATTGGTGTCAATTGCTGGCTGGACAAATACTGTAAGGAAATGGGGGTAACATTCATTGACAACTGGGACCTCTTCTATGGCGAAATGACATGTATGCCAGGGATGGGTTTCACTTATCTAGGTGTGGGGTGGGAGCACTGGCCAACGCAGTGGAGAGAGCTGTTAGGTCTTTTTAAAAGGAATAGTTAGTGGTATGGGTTTTGGCGGGAAAACAGTGAAGGGCGCAGGGGTAGTAATATGAGTACTAGAGAACTAGTAATAGGCAAAATGAGGGGGAAATTGGAAAGCCAGTGGCACTAATTGACAAGGACAGTAATAGGGTTTAGTTTGGGAAATTTCAGAAAGGAGCAGGAAGGGGAAAGACAGAGGAGGGTCTTTAAATATATATTACACAAAAAGTCGCAGTGCTAGGAATAAGATGGACGAGTTGAGACTAGTTTGCTAGTGCAGGTAACATTGATGTATTTTCCTTAACTGAGGGCGTGGTTTAATTCAAAAAGCCGGGACATGCCTGCGGAATGTCACATTCAGGGGTTTTAAATTGTTCCAATAGATTTGAAGTGTCGGGAAGGCGGGTGGGGTGGCATTGTTTCCGAGATCGCTTGAAACTGTTGCATAAAAACGGGTTTTTAAGTCTGAAACAACACACAGAGTCTGGATAAATTTTCAGAGGAGCATGAAAAAATTAATTTTAGTGTGATATAACGTCCCCCAAACTTAGATAGGGACCAAGGGAGACTACTATGGGAGGAAATTGTTAGGGCCACAAGGCACGATAATGTAGTAATTCTAGGGGACTTAACTTTAGTCATATTGATTGGAATTTTTTGACTGGGAATTTAGAATCATAAAACTTCTTAGAAGTAGTTCAGGATTGTTTTTTTTAAGCAGTTTGTGACAGAACCTACAAGGGGTAAAAAACCTGCTTGACTTAGTTCTGGCCCAAACAATGAATCCCTTGTTAATAATTAGAAATTTCAGAGGAACTGGGTGCTAGCGACCACAAATCAATTACATTTAGCATTGAATGGAAGTATAATTAGAGGGATAATCAGTAACAGTCCCAGATTTTCGCTTAGCAGATTTTCGATGGGCTTAGAGAACGCTTTTCATCTGTTGACTGGGTAACGAAGAGAGCTATCAATATGACAGTTTTCTGAAAACTATACATGAGGCTCAAAGGACGTTTATCTCCATATAAAGAAATTAGATCAAATAGAAATGACCCCAAAAAGAATGAATAATAGGCTGAAATATCTATTAGGGGATAAGAAAGGAATTTATAGGCGTATCAAAAGAGGTGAGGGTCATCTTATGAATCAGTATATTGACATTAAGAGGGACATTAAAAAGGGGATAAGAAAGCTAAAAGGACTATGAAAATTAAAGTTGCTAGGGATTCTAAGACTAACCCAAAAGTTTTTTCCAGGTATATAGAACAAAAGTTAGAGATAAGATAGGTCCCCTTAAAAATAACTAAGGGCATCTTACTGACAAAAAATGAATGTGCTCGTTTTTAAATAATTATTTTCTCTCGGTTTTTTTAACAGAAGAAACTAAAAAATTTCCAGAAAATTAATTTTTTTGAGGGGCCAGAAGAAGAAAATTATGAAACATCCAGTCATTTGTGAAAGGGTTTGTGAAGCAGATAGACAACTGAAGAAAAAATAAGTCCCCGGGCCCTGATGGGGTTTTTTTTCGGGGGTTTTTAAAGGAATGCAAAAGGAACTCTGTGAAATTTTAAAACTAATATTTTTAATTTATCTCTTAAAAAACCCAGGTGTAGTGTCTGTAGTGGAAGATGTAATGTAATTCTATTTTTAAAACGGGGGAAAGTCTTCCCCATCTTTTTACCCCCCAATAAAACCCTGACCTAAATTTGTGGGCAAATTACTAGTAAATTATAGTGAGATTAAAAAAAAGCCATCTCGATAAGCATAGCTTCATTTTAAAGATACCAGCAAGGGTTCAAAGAGGGCCCTTCTTGTCTAATAAATTTTTTAAATTTTTTCAGTAAAGCTTTTAGGGGTTACCACGATAAAGAATTTGATTTATTTTCTTAATTTTTTGTAAGGCTTTGATAGAGTTCCGCACCAAAAACTGTTTTAAAAGTGGGGGAAAGTTGGGGGAAAAAAGTGCTCTCTGGGTCGAGTCATGGCTCAGCAGAAGCAGAGTGCCAAAATGGGGTTTTAAAACGAGGGGGATCGTAACAAGTGGCGTTTTTCCCCAGGGATCAGTCTTGGCCCGTTGTTGTTTATAAATATTCAATGACCTTTGAGGGTGTTAAATATGAATGAGCAAAAATTTCCCCATGACACAAAGATAGGTAGGATAATTTGATTCAAACTGATGTTAGAGAACTTCAGGGGGATTTAAAAAAAAATGTTTCTTGTAAAAAGTTGGGTAAGAATTTTCCACAATTTTAAAGTAAAAAGGACACAAGTGCAACTAAGTACATTTATTGTGGCAACCGTTTCCTCTCCAGGAGCTTATCAAGCCATTACAAACAAACATGGACAAGGGGGTAAAAAAAGGCTCAGATGGGGTGAATACTAGTAGGTCCATTCCGATGTTCACTAGTGTGGGTTTAGTAGTATAGGGGTAGTGACAAAAGAAATTTTAATTCGTACATGAGTAAAGGATATAAAAGCTATTACTTGGGTAACTTTAAAAAAGGGTTTGGACAAATATAAACTGGAATGAGGCAGGTTGTTTCATTTCACTCTCTGTGCTTTGTGAGAAACAGGAGAGACTATGTGTGGCGGGGTTTACTGTTTTCAGGGGGATTTTTGAAAGACTTCGGGTGGTGAAGCGCCGTTGTTTTTTTTAAATTGTTTCGAAACAGCGCTTTTCCGACACGCAAATCCTTTGAATCAGACGATCGCTGTTTCGAAACAATTAAACAAAACAACGGAGCTTCCCCATCCCAAAGTCTTAGCAAGAACCTCCTGAAAACGAAAACCCTCCTACATAGTCTCTCCTGTTAAACTACACAAACCCCGGGGTGAACCTGAAAAAACCCTGCCTCACCCAGTTTTATTTGTAAAAAACCTTTTTTTTATGTTCCCCAAGTAATGCTTTTAATCCTTTTACTCAGTACGATTTTTTGCTTTTTCACACACTACACTAAAAATACACCACTATGAACACGGGAAAGGACCTCACAGTATTTACCTCACTCTGGCCTTTATTACCCTCTGTGTCCAAGGTTTTGTTTGAAAAGGGGGTTGATAAAGCTCCTGGAAGCGAAAAGTTGCCACAATAAATTCCATTTTTCACTTTGGGCCTTTTACTTTACAAAATGTAATTTTGGGCAGAAAAGTGGCAGAATGCATTCAATGTAATAAAAAGCAAGGTTCTGAAGTCGGGAGTGTCCATAACCCTGCACTTATAAGTTAAAAAGTGAGAACTTAGCCCCAAGATTGCAAAAGGATTGGGGGTTATGGGGGCAGCAAACCCTTTAAACCTGACAGCAAACCTAAAGGGGTTGTAATAAAGGGAAAAGATTACTGGGATTTTTTTCAAGAATGTAAGCAACAGAAGTCAGAGGTCATCGAGCTTTATACATCATTAGTAAGGCCTACCTAGATTTTGCAGCTCAAATTTTTGGTCTCCATATTACAGAATGGGCATAAAATTTGTTAAAAACTTCAGCGTAGGGGACTAAATTAATACATAGCATTAGAAATCTTCCCCTTTTGCAAAGATTGAAGACCTTAATTTTCATTCACTTGTTAGACGAAGAAAGGGGGGGACCCTTTATGAGGTGTATAAATGGGAAAGGTAGGTATTAAAAAAGGGATAATAATAAGGGCTTGAGGATATCTCTCCCAAGAGGGGAACCCGCAGTAATGGATTTAAATTAGATAAGTTTAGATTTAGAAGGACATAGGAAAGTTTTGGGTTTGGAAATAGGGTAGTTGATGAGTGGAACAGTCTACCTAGTTGGGTTATTGAGGCTAGGACTTTGGGTAGTTTCAAATTTAGGTTGGATAAGTACATGAGTGGGAGGGGTTGGATTTGAGTGGGACTTGCACATCAGAGCGTATTTCTTGGGTAGCATTGAAAATCGGGTTGGGCAAATGTTTTGTTAGTGGGATGAATTGTAAAGGACCTGCCTAGTATGGGCCAACATGCCTGCTGCAGTGATCCTCCTTTCTTATGTTCTTATGTTCTTAACCAGGCTGTTGCTGCTGGAAGCCCGCTGCCCCATATATTCATCACAGCCTGGTTGATCTGGCACCTAGTGAAGATACTTGTCCAGTTTCCTCTTGAAGGCTTCTACACCTGTTCCAACCAGCTTCTGATATCTTCTGGTAAGATGTTGAATAGTCTGGGATCCCGGATGTTGATACAGTGTTCCCTTATTGTCCCCACCGCGCCCCTGCTCCTCACTGGGTTTAGGTTTCTCACATTATTTTTTTCACTGTGGTTATTTTACATGTACTCGTATGTATACTTTTACATATGTGGATGCGTACGTATATGTGTGTTTATGTATACGTGTATGGCACTGGGTGATTCTTGCGGGTCGATTAACATCAAAAGAAAAACCGTCCACTGTAGTTCGTATCACAGAAACCAAAACTTTGATCTTACTGCAACATACACAAGTTATCTTGCTGGTAGAGAACAAACACGGGACCACAACACTACACACACAAAATAACATATATTTAAAACTGTGCATAATATATGTTGTAAGTTTTCGTTAAAAAATTATATCTTCTAAATAGCTACAAGGAATTGCATAAAAAATTTACTTCGCATGGGAACAAACAATTCCATTTTGTTTAATGTTTGTATGTAGACAAATTTGCTGGTAAACAACCTGAGTTATTAGGATTTTTTATTATGTGTGAAGAGACATTGTCTACCTATTCTTTAACCATTAAACTGTCCAAACGTAGATCTACGTTTTTTCAACATTTGAAAGTATGTAAAAAAACGTATATCATCTTTTTTTTTTACATTTGAAAACGTGTAAATGAAATTCTGATCTATTTTTTTTTTTATATTTGAAAATATATAAAAAAACGTAGATCTACTTTTGGAGCACTACGCATGTGAACGTAAATTTGTTTGGACAGTTTAAGGGTTAATATGACTGGCACAGTAGGACTTAAGCAGGCCAATAACAACGCAGTTTTTCTGTTAAACAAAGCACACTAGTGCTATAAATCTGACGCCAATTAGAAGAGGCATTCGCCAGCTATTCCAAATTATTTTTAACTTTAGTATATTAACAAACTTGTATCTACGCTGCCTAATGTTATCAGGTGTCATCACCAACACCCAGATATATCACAGAAACATCAAGATTTTTTTTTGTAACGTAACAGTAATAAAGTATGAGAAGAAACTGAGAAGTTATTTAGCGGAGGCTAAAAGACCTCACAGATTTACACACGAAACTACTGAGACAAATCACGTTAACCAGTAGAAAGACATTATATCTAGAAAATTAAATACCATTCATACATACACACACTGACCTTAGTGTTCAACCTCAATGAATCAGACCTTAAAAACATTAACTATGTAGTTTAATTAAGAAGCAACACTCACACGCAGTAGACCTTTAAATAATTAAAAAAACTGGTATAGAGGACAAACTGGAAATAGCAATAAATAGGAAATTAGACTTTACAAAGAGAGATTATCAGTGAGGCGAGAACTTCTCTTGTTGGAATACAATATCCAGGAGTACCTGAAGGTAAATTAGTCCCCAAAATGGTCGAATCCTTTACTTGAAAAAAACAAACAAAAGAGAACTCATGGTTTAATCACAGTTGTAGGGAAAGTTAATTAGAAAATAATAGAGCTTTAAAGGGATATAGAAAATAAGTGAGAATGGAAGACAGGACAATAAATAAGAGTGTAAAGTAAAAGGACACAAGTGCAACTAATGTGACAATAAATGTCACATTAGTTGCACTTGTGTCCTTTTACTTTACATATTGTCGGTAATTCTACCAACTTTATTACAATAAATAAGAGCTTAAAATAACATTCGTGAGTAGGAAAAGAAGATGAAAAGCCATTTTAAAACAGCAGCCACGACATAAGGAGGAACACAACAGTGAATTTACAGGTAAAATGATCTAGGAAGGAAAGGAGAGTATTTAAAGATAGTTATAATTACTTTGTTACATTAGTTCACCAAGTTAAAGTTAAATGATAGAGAAGTTTGTGAGGAAATAAATACAGCTTATCCCTGTATGTTTTCCTCCCGTCTTAGTATCTTACTCAAGGTCTCAAGACCTTCCAACTAGTTTCTTCAAGTGTTCTTTTATCTCCTCACCTGTCACCAGTCTGTGCTCCGGCGTTCCTTCACTGTGAGATCCTTCTTTCAGTTCCTTCAGTTGTTCTTGTGGTGTGTTCTTACTGTAGCTTCTTGCATTCTTCTCTCTCACTGAGGATTATTATTATTATTAAATTTTTATTATTATTATTATTATTATTATTATTATTATTATTATTATTTTTAATTATTATTATTATTATTTTTATTATTATGATTATTATTATTAATATTATTATTATTATTATTATTATATATTATTATTATTATTATTATTTATTATTATTATTAATATTATTATATTATTATTATTTATTATATTATTATTATTATTATTTATTATTATTATTATTATTATTATTATTTTATTATTATTATTATTATATTATTATATTATTATTATTATATTTATTATTATTTTTATTATTATATAATTATTATTATTATTTATATTATTATTATTATTTATATTATTATATTATTTTTATTTTATTATTATTAATATTTATTATTTTTATTATTATTATTAAAATTTTTATTATTTTTAAATTATTATTATTATTTTTATTATTATTTTTATTTTTTTTTTATTTTTATTATTTTTATTATTATTATTAAAAATTTTTTTTATATTATTATTATAAATTATTATTTTTAAATTTTAATAATTATTAAAAATTAATTATTAATTATTTTTTATTTTTTAATTTTTAAAATTATTATTATTATAATCATGGGGGGGGCGTAACTCACTGAGCAGATAAAGATCTCATATAGACTGATAACTTGCTCATCACTATTTTTTT
>NW_026466891.1:0-13346 GCF_026875155.1 Cherax quadricarinatus
AAAATGACGCTCTACGCAAATAAGATTAATACATCCCTCAAAAAGGGCCCCATATGCTTGTAAGTAATATTTTTCCCTTTCGTACAGCCAAAATAATGGTTTTTTTTTTTCTTTTCCCTTTGGACAAAAAAAATGTCTATCCTTTTTTTGACTTTTAGGGGAAAAACCCCAAGAATTATGGAAAATAAAAAAAAATTTTTTTTTAAAAACTAAATAAAATTTAAATATTTTTTTCGTTTTTTCGGCAAAAAACAAAGTGATTTTTCATCACTTTCGGTCAATGTTTGATTTTTTATTCATAAAGAAACCCTTTTTTGTGAAAAACACGGGCCTTTATTCTAGCTTTATTGAACATAGAATTTTCATAGAAACTTCTGCCAACAAAATAAAAAATAGTACATCTAATAATGGCTTCAAACGGGGATGGTGATGTCTTGCATATGTAAAAAAAGAAAAACACGGCCACATATTTAAACTCACCATGTAATCTGCATCGCAGATAAAGGAAAAAGTATAAGAAATCAACCCCCATGTGTTGGTCCCCCATGACCACCCAAACTGTTGTTGTTTTTAAAAGGGCCCCAAGGTGGTGCGTATTATCCTGCTGCTGCCCTCCAGGCCCAGTATCACTACAATCCCCCCTTCTAAAAATCAGAGAAGTAATCTCCCAAACGTTGGGTGGGCGACGTACACGCCCCGACCTTCGTCCCCCTTGGCCTCTTCCCCAGGTTCGATATTTTCCAGGGGGTTTGATTAACCTGGAGCAAAAAACCTCTATTTCCATAGGATAGTCTCAAGGGGCTTTCCAGAGAAAACGAAGCTCTTTCCATCTATTGGGATCTTGAGATTCCACACTAATGGGGAAATTTTAAAACTGGGGCTAAATGTCTTGTAGATACTGTAGTCCTTTTCCCCAAATTTTGGGTGCGAAGTGGGCGTAATGTGGATTGCTTGCAGGAGCTCTACCTTTCCACAAAAGGGATCCGTCTGTTCACCAAAAACGGTGACCTTCGGGAACGGGTCCGGGAACAAAAACCAAGTGGGCACGGAGGCCCCGTAGAGAACGACGTAATGTTGAGGAGTCTTCATGAGGGGTTCATTAGTAGCTGGCACGCATGTTTAAAAAAATGAAGACACCGGGGGACATTTTTCCAGTGTTGAACAGGTAGATTGCGCGACTTTAATGTCATTGTAACGCCTTCCATATGTACCATTGAACCGCTCCCTTACCATTGCCTTGGGGGGTTTTAGCTTTGTTCTGCTGCAGGCAATACCTTGCAGCCAAAAACTCCTAAGTTCCGTTACCATGAACAGGATCCCCTGCGAATGGATATAAGCGCAAAAAACCAAAAATAGAGAACAACGGGAAAAGAAAACTAATAACAGTTGAAGCACCCATATTGCACGGGGGAAAAAAAGGGGAAAAACCTTGAATATTCATCTACAAGTTAAAAAAATACCTATTCGATTTGTGCTTGGTAGGGGGCCCTTTGAAATCTAATTCAATCTTCGAAAGGCTGGGGGGATTTAGAGATAGTTTTCTCTGGCTATGAAAGTTTGGCTTCACTCTGCACATACTCTGATGCTCTGATCACTTGTCGCACTCTTCCACAATTAGGGCATTTTTCTTATTTTACAAAATGGTACAGGCGTGTAACCCGGGGTGACAAAAACCCTTTTGGGAGAGATGAGAGTGATTGCAAATCATGACATGCGCTCCACAGTGGGACCTAAAAGCATCAGGTGAGATTTTTCTTTTTACCCGCGGTACGGGATAAAAGTCAAAAACACATAGTTCCATCCTCCACGTAATATCTTGTCATTCTTTAAAATCCTACTTTTTTTCCCTCTTCAAACATTTTACATCACGGACCTTGGGTCATCCTTATGGTGAAATGCCCAGTTAAATAATGCCTCCAGTGGCGAACGCTTCTATGATGGCCTGGGTTTCCTTTTCACAGCCATAACATTTCTGACCTTGAAAATTCTCAAAAGAAGGCTACTGCGTCCCCCTGAGATAAGACTGCGCAAACGGCAATGTCAGTGCATCCGTTTCCACTTCGAAGGGTGGGGGAACTCATCAAAGGCTGAACTACTGAGTTTTCAATGCCCTTTTGAGAGTATGGAAAGCGGCTTCTGCCCCTTTTTCCAGGAAATGTGGTAGCACTCAATGGGCGGATTTTACTTGAATAGTTTAGATCCATTGTGATAATAACAAAGAGACCAAAGTTCTTCCCGGGATGACTTTTTGTCTTGAGGCATTGAAGTTCCCGTAAGGTCTAGTCGTTCGGGGTTGGGAAATTGAACCCCTTCCACACATAACCAAGGATGCAACCTTTAGTAAAAATGCACTTTTCCCCTATTGTAACGATATTTTTTCTTTTGGGGGCTTCCAAAAAAATATAAAGGTTTGCATATGTTCCTCCGGGGTCTTGCCACAAATGGTAACATTATCTAAATACGCGTAATTTCCCCCATGATTGCTTTTCCGAATGAGTGAACCATTTTTCTTTGGAAGCGGGCTCCCCCCAGGGTGACTCCAAAAGGACCTGGAAAAACTGATACAGGCCATCACAAAAGGAAACGCTGGATGGTTTATCTTCTTCCTTAAGGGATTTGATGATAGGCACTCTGCAGAAAAAATTGGCAAACACTATACGAGCAATTTTGTTCACGAACGTAAATTTCAGGTAGGGGGTACCCATCAAGAATGAAATTTTTTGTTGATTGTCCAGAGTAATCGATAGCCAGTCTCCTTTCCTATAACCACTTTAACAACAACAACCCCTTTCACGCCAAGGAGAATCACTCGTTTCATAATACCCTCCTTCAGCAGCCTCTGAGTTTCTTTCTTTTAAAAAACACCGATCCTCTAAGAATGCGGGGTGACTTTGCGATAAGGATGGCAATCGCGGGAAGATTTGAAACAGCTTTGGTGGGTCACCCTTTAAATTCTAAGTCCCAACAACAAGAGGAGGCATTCACCTCCAATGTTAAGGGACACACCATGCAGCTTCTGAAAGTCCGACCAAGGATAACATCAGAGCACAGTTGTGGCAGAATAGCTAAATGACATCTTATAATCCTTTTTCCCTTTCTCTGGAAATTTTTCCCACAAAAAAAACCAAGGGCTGAAAGAAGAGATGTTGTGCCATGGGAAACGGTACCTGTAGTGAAGTAGAGTCAAGGAGAGCCGTTTTTAAAAATAATCAAGGTTATGAAACTTCTGGCGCCCCTACAATAAGACCATCTACTTTTGTTTTCCCTTTTATGAATATTTCACAAAATGCCTTTGACAGTGAATTTGGAGTAGCCCAGAAGTCACTGTTTCTAAGTCGCATGACACTAAATTTGGAGGGACTACTTTTTTTGATCATTAGCACACATACTTTCGCAAAGTGACCTTCTTGTGGCATTTTAAAGGCACATTTCTTCACGAGCAGGGCACTTTGGACTGGATGCTTGAAAACCACAAAAGAAACACACCGTAACCTGCGCTGCGTCACGAGGGGAGGGTTCCACAGTAACCCTTTATTGCAAGATCTTTTTTTAGGGAAATTTCAGCCTTTCCACTCGAGAAGGGGACGGGGACTGAAAAATTCAAATTTTTTCGGGGGAATCTAGAGCTCTTGCCTGGTCAAAGGCAGCGGCTAAGTCGAGGTTTATTCCCAAAAAACGCTGCCTTTTTATTTGGGGATTGCAGGCCACGTAAAGCATCCCGATGGACTTTCACAATACTGACAGCCGTCACTGCTTTGGGAATGACAGTCCTTTCCTAAGATTTTTCAGGCTTTAAAAAACCTCTAAGACCCTCAATCTGCTGGCGGCGAATTTCAAGGCGATAGCGGCAAAGATTTCATTTGTAGGTTTAAAAACTGAGACTTTTTGGGTTTTTTATAGCATCTTTTGTAGGTATTACACTCAGAAAAAACCTCAAAAACTTAGGTACACAAAATTGATGAGCAGACTTAGTTTATCTAGATCTTCTTAGGAAGGGCTCCCCAAAAAGTTTTCGAAAGTCTTAAACCCGTGCTTTCCCTTCCCGAGCACCCTTGATAAGCTGGGGCACATCTAGCCCTCAGGTTTTAGTAAAAAGCTCCATTTGTGATTTAATCTAGCGCAGGGTCATCACCAGGTACCCAGGGTTTTTATGTTCAATAAATTGTTGTGATAGAAACACAGGGCCTATCTCTACTTTATTGAACATAAATCTTCAAATACTTTTTGCAACAACAAAAAAAAACTTAAAACTAAATGGGTTTTAAAAAGGGGTGGTGATGTCTTGCATATTCAAGAGAAAAGTTATAACTACAGGCCACATATTTAAATCACCATGTAATCTGCATCGCAATAAAGGGTAAAGTAAAAGAGAAAAACACACACCATGGGTTTGGGCCCAGACCACCCAAACTGTTTTTGTTGTTAAGGGCCCCTAGAGGTGGTGCATATATCCCCCGCTGCTGCTCCCACGGACCAGTATCCCTACAAAGCCTTTTGGGATTTAAAAACTTTAAAATTTTTTTTAAAAAAAATTTCTCGGAAAAAAACCTTTTTATCAATGACAGATTTTTAAAAACAATGCAAGAGAATTTTAAAATGTTACCTCCTTTTGAAAAATACATTTTGCCTAAGTAGACAAGGTTACTTTGTGCTTCCCCTGTGAGGAAGGTCACCTCTGCAGAGATCCCCCAAATACCCCTCCGGGTGGGAAGGCCCCTCTGAGCGTATATAAACCCGCGAAGCTGTCTTCCCCGCAAAAAAATAGAGGCTGACCCTCCATAGCCTTTTTACTCTCATCATGGGGAAGGAAACAGACATTCTCGATTCTGGTAAGCGAGACATTTTATTTTGCTAAAAACTTCTCTTTGAATATTAACGAAACAACGAGTGCAAGAGACTTATAATAATTTTTAAAGTTGAGTCTCTTTTTTCAACAGTTTTCACTGGACCAGTCAGAATTTGTAAAGTTTTTGATTTTATCGGCTGGTAGATTGGATACTTCTCTTTGAATATTAACGAAACAAAACGAGCGCAAGAGACTTATAATAATTTTAAAGTTGAGTCTCCTTTTTTTTTTCTTCAACAGTTTTCACTGGACCAGTCAGAATTTGTAAAGTTTTGATTTTATCGGCTGGTAGATTGGAAGGGAAGGAACACACCGGCTTCAAACTCCTAAAGCGGTGTCATTGTGATGATAGCAGGAAACGCAAACAAAGACTTCCTCAGGAAAGGGTATGTCTTTCTATGTTCCCTCCTTTGGTAGATTAGAGACGAGTCCCACTCCTTTATTTGAAAGTGATAAATATGTTCTCTTTATGACTTACAGCCTGTGGAAGATGGGATCAGTTCATCTGATATAGAGGAGCCTATGAAGAAAGAACCAGATCTCGACAACGATGAAACGCAGAGCCTTCCCTCATGTCAGTCTGATGACCCGTTGTGGACCTCTCCTACGCTCGATAACTGCTCAATCTGATGACTCTGTTGAGGTCACTGCCGTGGCAGGTGCTGAACAAACTGGCGACCTTGAAGCGCACCCTGACGGTCAGTCGGAGAAGGAAGGGAAAACCCCCGACGTGAGAGTAAATGCTGGAGATGGAGTAAAGCCGGCAGGTGGAGTAAAGACGGCAGGTGGAGTAAAGGCAGATGATGTACCTGAAAAGGAAATCATTTTCGAGCGGGAGGTTATCAATCTTACAGAAAGTGAACAGGAGGAGCGCAGTCATTCAGTCTAACCAGTAAAACTCGCACAGTTTCGCCCCTTTGCTCGCGCTAAAAAACTTTGCACAGCTTTTTTGCCCTTTTGTATGTGAATTAATAAAAATATTGACAAACTCTGATTTTTATTTACATATAACTATATATTACTATCTTCTCTAGTCTAAACATATATATATAAACAATATCGCACCACTTAAGCCTCTCCCCATCTGAGAGTGGGTAAGAGGAAAATGTATATGACAAAGTTCCTATAAGAGCTCTATCAGCACAAAGGTCTTCCCTAGATGACCTTTTCTCACTGCTTTAAGCCTCCCCCACTTGGAAAGATCTAGCAGCTGGCAAGAATAAACACTACCGTAGCACCCGGAAGAACCTTTTTTTTTTTTTTTTTTTGCTGAGGTACGGACGGGCGAGCAACACTCCCTCGGGGGACCAGCTACCCATCCATTACCGCGTTCTTTAAACCCAGCAGTGTTGTTGTGAAGTAGCAACAGTCGCGTCAGTGAGTCGCAGCCCCGGGAAGGGGGGGGGACTCCCTCGGAGATGGTAAGCTTGTACCCAGTCACCTGAATCCTTTGTACTGCCTCTCCCATCTATCAGAGTGATTGAGTTTGGGGAGTCAGAAGTGATCATTACCTACCTTCTTATACTTAGTAATTACACAGAAATAAGCCTCTCTCTCTATCCCCTTGGGGGATGTTTAAACATATTAAATCTTGTACCCCTGACAGCACCTGTGCTTATGAAGACCACCCATTATCACATTCTTTTTCCACACTCATTATCCCGGAATCTGCCCACCTGCTCACCTGAATCCTTTTTTGTACTGCCTCTCCCATCTATCAGAGTGATTGAGTTTGGGGTGTCAGAAGTGATCATTACCTACCTTCTTATACTTAGTAATTACACAGAAATAAATCTCTCTATCCCCTGGGGGGATGATTAAACATATTAAACTTGTACCCCCGACAGCACCTGTGCTTATGCAGACCACCCATTATCACATTCTTTTCCACACTCATTATCCCGGAATCTGCCACCTGCACACCCGAATCCTTTGTTCTACTTTATGTACCTACTTATTAATGTATAGGAATAAGTCTCTCTATCCCCTTGGGGCATGATTAATCATATTAAACAATTACCCTGTCAGCCCTAAGGTCATACAGACCCCATCATTATCTCATTTTCCATGGTCATTATCCGGCAGTGTTCCTAGATCGACCAAATTACACTACTGGAGAATGAGGTAATCAGTCCCTCAACCTTGAGTCGATGTGGTCAGTCCATCAATCTTGAATACAATACGGCATACGTAACAAAGCAAGCAAACAAGTTTAGGTAAGATCAAAATGGGATGAGCGGGGAAGACGGGACAGATGAAGAATAGCTCTGGAGAGGAGTGTTCTTAGTAAGAGAAATAGAGCCAGGGCTTAACCCAGCAGCTAAGGCGATCGTGGGGCAGACTTGAGAACAGGAATAGCAGGGACTGTTGCATTGAACTTGTGGTAGTTGAAGTCTTGGATCTTGAGTAGCTGGCAGCAGGCTAGGTCACATCAGAGGGTAGAACACATATTGGAGTTATAGGAGTAACTGAGGAGGCAGGTTAGCAATGGAGCCATTTTCGAACTTTTTGAAGCTGCTTCTAGATAGGTGGTATAATTTAGCCTTGTTGCTGAAGGTGAAACGTAGAGGCTTGATGAACTCAAGAACTTGGGTGAGTGTGAAGTGAAGCGGTGATTCACATGCATACTTGACTGTTCCAGCACCGAGGCTTTTGTAGAGTTCAGTACAGGTCATGGTGTCAGCATTTGAAGGAGAAGTGTAGAAGGTAAAGTTTTCCCATGAGGGTTTACTGGAGTCGTCGTTATCTTCCTCTTCTGGAGTGAATTCACTGGGAGAATCTACAATGGTGGTAGCAGGTGACTGAGGTTCCACAGGAGCAGCTGTGAGGTGTAACGGTTGTGTAACAGCAGGCTGGGAGAGGTGGGAGACGGTGGCTGAGGCAACTTGATCAACGTTGTCAGCGGTGGAAGTGGTTATAGAAGTTACAGGAGCAGTTGCTTGGGCAGGAGACAGGTCTGTTAGGTAAGACACATATGCAACAGTTAGACAACTTTATTCCGAAACGTTTCGCCTACACAGTAGGCTTCTTCAGTCGAATACAGAAAATAGGCAGGAACAGTAGAGATGTGAAGACGATGTAATCAGTCCATCACCCTTGTAGTCGTAGAATTTGAGGTTGTCAGTCCCTCGGCCTGGAGAAGTTCAGTTCCATAGTCAGGAACTATCTGAAGATCAAGCGACAGTGCGGAGACTTAAATACTGTCGGAAGGAGAGGTGCAGAGTAGTAGTAGTAGTAGTAGTAGCAGTAGTAGTGAGAACAGGAGACAGGTCTGCAGGTGCAGTAAAGTTCAGGACGTTGGGAAGGATCTTGAGGATGTCTTCTGAAGGTGTGGAGTCCGGAAAATTGAAGACAGGCATGTTGTTCAGACGGAATAGTTCGTTAATAGTGGTGTTGAAAGTGCCGGGGTTTGCTGCGTTTGCAAGGTGTGCATACACCATGCAGTACAGCACCATGGAAGGAGCACCTTCGGGGAGTGGAGAGAGGGAGTTGCTGGGCGATGGTGCCTGTAGATTAGCGTGTAGAGTCTTGATGGTGTCAGTTTGTGGTTTGGTTATTGCAGCATATGTCGGTGAATTGGAGGTCTTCTTCAGAACTTTAGTTTTCTTCAATATGATTTCTTTCCTGAGTGGGCACTTAGCTGCAAGAGTATGATGATTACCCTTGCAGTTAAGACATGTAGGTGAAAGTTAAGACACATGTGCAACATCTGGATATCTTTATTGTAGACGTTTCGCCATCCAGTGGCTTTATCAATACAGATTCTAGGACATAATAGGAAGACAGTAGAACTATATACAAAAGATGAGGTAATCAGTCCCTCGGCCTTGGAGTTAGTGTTCACAGCATCGTGGTGGCGAAACGTCTACAATAAAGATATCCAGATGTTGCACATGTGTCTTAACTTTCATATTGTCGGTATTTTATACCTTTCATACACACGACATGTAGGTGCTGTAGTAATGGTGCAGGATCTGAAATCGTGTCCATCATTCCCACATTTTGAACAAAACTTCTTATTCTTGATGGGGCAGTCCTTGGTGGTGTGATTATAGGAGTAGCAGGTCCAGCAGTGGGAGATGTATGTGAAACGTTCTTGTTCTATATGACTTGGGTGAATGTGGTAATATGAGATGGCCAGACCGTCAGAGAGAGCTTGGGCAGCCATGGAGATGTCTGAGAATGTAATCTTTAGCATTGATGCGGCGTTGGGGATCTTTGAGATGCTGTCTACCGAGGCCCACGTGTTTTGTTCCTCATAGATGTCTTCAGTGCTTCAGTAGAGAGAGAGGTGACGATATTGTCAAGTCTTTTCACAAAGACCGAACGTTTCGACTTCAGAAATGGAGACGGGGGATAGAGTGAATTGTTGTGTTTTGTAGGGTCCTGATTGAAGAGTCGTCCATTAGTTTTAGTGCTTCCGTGTCATCTGTGCAGACGACAATGAAGGAGTCTTTCAGAGAGTGGATTGCAGTAAATTTGACCTGCAGGCAGGTCCTAACGACGGTAGCTAAAGCTAACTTCGAGGAGTCATTTATTGCACCATTCACAGGCTTGATTTTCACACGATTCGACAGCATTGTGAAAAGGATATCACGTTTGTAGAATATAAATTCTACACCCCGACGGGGTCGAAGAGAGGCTTCTTGCGGTGTAGAGCAACTGTATGATCGGACTACGGCATACGTGCTGAGAAGGAGCTTATAAACCGTTGGCAGGAGAGGTGCAGAAGTCATAGGTCGTGTAACATTTGTTAAATGTTGAAGTAGGTCGTGCCCAAGAATTAGGCAAGCGAAGAATTCCCAAGTATTAAGATCCCAAGAAGTTGCAGTGTCTGACAGGTTTGTAGATGAATGGTTCAGAGAACCGACATGTTGATAAATTAGACACATGTGCAACTCTTGGGTATCTTTATTGAGGAAACGTTTAGCCACACAGTGGCTTCATCAGTCCATACAAAGGAGAATCTCGAAGAACAGGAGGAGAATGAGGTAATCAGTCCCTCAACCTTGAGTCGATGTGGTCAGTCCATCAATCTTGAATAGAATACGGCATACGTGCTGAGAAGGAGCTTATAAACCGTTGGCAGGAGAGGTGCAGAAGTCATAGGTCGTGTAACATTTGTTCAATGTTGAAGTAGGTCGTGCCCAAGAATTAGGCAAGCGAAGAATTCCCAAGTATTAAGATCCCAAGAAGTTGCAGTGTCTGACAGGTTTGTAGAGAATGGTTCAGAAGAACCGACATGTTGATAAATTAGACACATGTGCAACTCTTGGGTATCTTTATTGAGGAAACGTTTTCGCCACACAGTGGCTTCATCAGTCCATACAAAGGAGAATCTCGAAGAACAGGAGGAGAATGAGGTAATCAGTCCCTCAACCTTGAGTCGATGTGGTCAGTCCATCAATTGAATAGAATACGGCATACGTGCTGAGAAGGAGCTTATAAACCGTTGGCAGGAGAGGTGCAGAAGTCATAGGTCGTGTAACATTTGTTCAATGTTGAAGTAGGTCGTGCCCAAGAATTAGACAAGCGAAGAATTCCCAAGTATTAAGATCCCAAGAAGTTGCAGTGTCTGACAGGTTTGTAGATGAATGGTTCAGAGAACCGACATGTTGATAAATTAGACACATGTGCAACTCTTGGGTATCTTTATTGAGGAAACGTTTCGCCACACAGTGGCTTCATCAGTCCATACAAAGGAGAATCTCGAAGAACAGGAGGAGAATGAGGTAATCAGTCCCTCAACCTTGAGTCGATGTGGTCAGTCCATCAATCTTGAATAGAATACGGCATACGTGCTGAGAAGGAGCTTAAAAACCGTTGGCAGGAGAGGTGCAGAAGTCATAGGTCGTGTAACATTTGTTCAATGTTGAAGTAGGTCGTGCCCAAGAATTAGACAAGCGAAGAATTCCCAAGTATTAAGATCCCAAGAAGTTGCAGTGTCTGACAGGTTTGTAGATGAATGGTTCAGAGAACCGACATGTAGAAAATTAGACACATGTGCAACTCGGGGTTTATCTTTATTGAGGAAACGTTTCGCCACACAGTGGCTTCATCAGCCCCATAAAAAGGAGAATCTCGAAGAACAGGAGGAGAATGAGGTAATCAGTCCCTCAACCTTGAGTCGATGTGGTCAGTCCATCAATCTTGAATAGAATACGGCATACGTGCTGAGAAGGAGCTTATAAACCGTTGGCAGGAGAGGTGCAGAAGTCATAGGTCGTGTAACATTTGTTCAATGTTGAAGTAGGTCGTGCCCAAGAATTAGGCAAGCGAAGAATTCCCAAGTATTAAGATCCCAAGAAGTTGCAGTGTCTGACAGGTTTGTAGATGAATGGTTCAGAGAACCGACATGTTGAGGATTATGGCCTTACCTGCTGTGTTTATTATAACTATGTATAATGAACACTTAGCTGATAAATGACAGCAAATTGTCTACACAGCCGCCCCTGCAGACGAGGTCTAGAAGCTGTCGAAACCATCACAACATTGGGCTGTCAAGAGATACAATTTGTAAGTATAAATTACCCCTAGGGGGTGTTATGTCAGCATATTTCATTCGATGATGGCTGACGAAATACCTACTTGTTTGGACTCAAAAAATCCACACCTATACTGCCGATTATAGGTTGATTACAAAATCCTTGTGACCAAGAATTGCGCAATCCCCCGATCTACAAGAAATTCGTAACATACCTTGCTCTTTGTAACGTGAGCTATGGTGTTTTCAACACCTTCGACAGGTATCGTGACTTGATAGAAGCTAAGTGTCCTTGGATTCCACGTCTTCCATTGTCTAGGAAACGCACACTGGTAAAACTAGTTCCACAAGATTTGTCTTTATTGTTCACAAGTACACAAGAGAAGCTGATCACACTTCTCTTATGTTTTAATCGTGTTTTGTGAGACCAAATTTGCCACACTAACGCACAGATCAGTGTTCTTTGTTGGTTATCCTGGCGTTCATGTCACCGAGGGAGAGTCAAAGTTAATCTGGCGTCGCCACAAATGCCCCAAGCCGTCACTTGCCCTAGCACAAAAAAAAAAAATGCTGACCTAGTACCTTGCATCCTTGTCACCTCCTCGATGAAGCAAAGCAGAATGTTTTGTTTCTTGCTGTCTTAAGCAAAGACAACAATATTTTTACTATGGTAATAAAGTGGGAGCAGGATTTTCCTTAATTGTCCTGCTAAGTAAGAGATGTACTGTCTCTTTTAAAATAAAACTTTGCAACACCGCTGAAAGGGAGCAAGGTCCACTTGACTACGTGGCATAGCATCTGTGATCAATTACTCACTCTAGCATAAACAAGACGCCCCGCCCCTTCTGAGGGCTTGGCCACTCAGGGCTGAAAGGGGCTGAAGGGGCTGAAGGGCTGAAGGGGGCTGATACCCCACTCCCGGGAGAAAATTTCTCCACACTGGGGGCGGCGGAGGTTCCTGCAGGTGAACTATTCATCACTTAAAAATTAATTTAATTTTCTCACTCGCCACCACTGTTTGCTTTCTTTTCTGAACAGTTTTAGTCTGGTGTGGTTTCTGGAGAATCACAAATTTTTTTTTCAAAACTGTGTAATTCTAATGGCACTAGTTTAATTATTGTCCGCTTATTCATTAAAACCTTTGCTCAAAACATCAACTGTCCTGATGATTCCATTTGCGTCAGGATATATGGTCCACAATTTTTCCAAGTGGCCATTGGGACCTCGACCATCATTGTCGATAATCACTATGTCACCAGGTCCCTTAAGGACTTAATGATTTTTCAGGAACACCACTCCATAGAAGTGTTCTCTCAATGAGTGAGATAGTCTTCTCGCCAAATTTTCTCTCCCAACGTTCAATCCCCTTTATTAAGGTGTTTGAATTTACGTCTGAGTTTGCTCAGGTTCGTAATAAGTAGGATCCTCTATGATTTTCTTTATCATTCATGGGGGGAACAGGGTTTGAGCCTTCTGCCATGGAGTAAATGAGATGGACTTAACACTTCTAAATTGTCCAGATCATCGGTAACATAAGTTAGAGTCTGTTGTTGACTCTATTTTCTATTTCAGTCACAACTGTACGGAATTCTTCTAAGTCGAAATTCTTTGACGATGAAGAGTCCTTCCTTAAACAAAGCTTTTACCCAAAGCCGATCATTCTTTCATAAAATTTCCCCCGTGCCATGGAGATTTAGGAGGAATGTATCTCCAACGACATCTGCGTTGATTCAGCATCTGTTGTACTTCTGGTTGATCAAAGATCTTGCTTATATAAAGCAGCACCAGCAACAAAGTTCGTTTTCATTATCTGAAATCATCAGTCTTGGGGGCATGCCCCCTTTTGGCTGCAAACCTTCTGAATAATTTGATAAAAGTTTCAGCAACATGTCAGTGGCTACTTCTAGATGTACTGCTCTATTGTAGCACAAGTGAACAAACAGATGTACACCTTGAGGAACTTTGTCAACTTTTTGGTTAAAATAAAGTCCAGTATAATCTACACCTGTCACCTCA
>NW_026466892.1:0-13085 GCF_026875155.1 Cherax quadricarinatus
CATCTACGGATGCGCGGCGGGGCCGCTGGACTACGCGGATTAAACCTCGTGGGCGGGCGCAAAGGGGCGGGCGCAGTGCGGCGCGGAAGGGGAGCGCCGCCGGCCGCTTCGCCAAATGCCTGCGCCACCCGAGCCCCCGACACCGACAACCTAAAGGGACCGGCCAGGACCGCTCCATCCCCCCCATCTGCCACGAGGTCACGCGCACCCACGCCGTGGACGAATGGAGCCATCCAGCGTTTTCAGCTCGGGGCCCCACCGACAGTCCGGGCCTGAGCAACCCGGAGCGCAGCTACCTCGTTTCCTCATCCTCAAGACCGTGCGGGTGTTCCCACACGAGGGGGCCTGGTCCCCCGTTTTCACCAGGTCGGCATGCCGCATGCGCGCGACTCCGCCGAGGGGGGGCCCGACACAACGAAAATCGGCGCTCCCCGGCTCGGGCAAAGCCTGATCGACCGCATCGGCCTGGGGGGCCGCAACCGGGCGGCAGCGTGGCGCGGGTGTCCTGGGTCCCTCGGGAGATCGGGCATGAGCGCCGCCCTCCAGGAGGCGCACTGGCGCGCTGCCCCGCGGCACGGGCAGAGGGGGGCGGCGTCTGGTCTAACCCTGGCGTGCAGGGCGCCTGGCGCATTCCTCGGGGGCCCTGGGGCCCCGGGCCGGGCATGGGGCCCAAAGAGCAGCCGACCCCAGTGGCGCCGGAGCGCGGCTGTACTCCATCCCCCGCTACGAGCCCTGCGGAGCACGACGGCGCCCCCCATTCGACATTGCCGTAAAAAAGCTCGGGCCGGGGCAGGTCTCCGACCACATGCATGCAGTGCTGCGCGCAGCTCCACGTCCCGCCGGCCACGGGGCCCGGGTGACATCAGGGCCGACCTGGTCGGGGCCTGGACTCCCTGGTCATGCGGGCCCGGGCGGCATCGGCCTGACCCTGCCGCTGGCGCTGCTGGCGAACTGGATCGGCTGAGCAGCGGGCCGGGCGCTGCCGGCACCACGCTGTGCTGGCTTTGCACGCAGGCCCGACATTTCCTTTCCGAGGACGCAGCGCTTGCGAAACGGCCCCCTGGTTCACCTGCTTTCCCACTTCACGCGCGAAGACATTGCCGCCCACGGCCCCTTCGTCCGGGCCCCCTCGCACAGCCCCCTGGGGCCTGGCCACCCCAGGGGTGGTCATCTGTGTGGCCACCCCTTTTGCGCAGACCTTTCGCGAGCATCCGGGGGGCCGCTTTCCCCCGGTGCCATACAGCACTCGAGGCCCTTTCACGCCCCCCTGCCGCATCCCCCCCGCCCACCCAGGCAAACCCGCGCGGGCATGCCAGCTGCAGACGGCACAGGGGGCAGATTTCGAAGCCGCGCCCGGCAAAAGCCTGCTCGAAACCCTGGAGGCGTGGCTTTTGCCATCCGCAGCCATGCCGGGGGCCGGCACTGCGGCAGCTGCCCTCCCCAGGGGGGCAGTTCAGGTGGGGGCGGACTTTTGCCTACGAAGGGGAAAAAGGGGAAGCCGGCTACCTTGGCCTGCGAAAAACCTTTCCCCCCTGGGCAGGCCATATCCACGTCGATCTCAACCCCCGGCGCCTGGGGGCTCCGCGTTCCCCCACCCTCTGTATCCACCTGAGTTCCCCCATGAAAAAGCCATCGCGCTGCGCCAATCCCTTCGAAGACGGGGCACCCTGCATCCCGAGTTTGCCCCGCGGTACGAAGTGCAGTCGTCGGGTCCCCCATCGGCGACTTGACACCCTGGACCCGGGGCCCTGCCGACCTGCTTGGTGCGGGGCCCCAAGGGGCCCATACGGGCCTTTATCCCTTGTCGCCCAGGGGCTGGGGGCCCTGCCCGCGGCTGGGGCGCGGCAAGCCGCTGCTGGGATCGCCTGGGGGCCAGCTCATTGCGCGCGCGCTGGGGGCCAGGGTTACCCCCCTGGGGCGTCAAGGAAATCGGCTTTTTCGCCCCACGCTCACCCCGCCGGTGGCCTCGCCCCTCCCAATGGAACGGGTGCCCGTGTTCATTGGCATGGCGACCATTCGACCCCTTTCCCGAAGGGCCGTGCACCTGGCTGGCACCCCCCATGGCGCCAACCAGGCCTTCGCCGCGGTGCAGGTGCTGGGCCCGCAATTCCATCTGGAGGCCGACGGGGGGCCCGGCTGGGGCGCTGGGTGGTGGGGCCCGCCGCGAACTGGGCGTCGCCCCGGGGACCCGCGCACGCGCGCGCCCATGCCCCGAAATCGGGGGCCTGCTGGCGGGCCCGCGCGGATGTGCGGCCGGTGGTGCCAACCTGGCGCGCAGCCGCGAACCTGCGGCGGCGCCCTTCACCCATTTTCCCCCCGCCCCGCCGGGCCCCCCCCGGCGCCGGAACTCTGTTCCCGAAAAAAAGGAAGTTGAAGATGGTTGCGACGTTCGAACTGCGGGGCCTTGCCCGGCCAGAACCAACCTATGTGGACCGGGTCAACAAGCTCCCCCCCCATGCTCAACCCCCATGGGGGGGTTTACCCCGGGAGTGTTTCCAGAGCCCCTAAAACCCCGAGAAAGTCATGTCCTCACCCCCTGGCGCGACGAGAAGCCGCCCGCCATGGCGCAACTGGAAGCCCACCTCAGTCCCAGCGGCCGGCCGCGACAAGACTTCAAAGGGCACCGCGTGCCGTCACCCGGGGCTGCGGATACGGGCCCGAATGGGGCCGCGCCAGGCGCCTGCGGCGCACATGGGGAAGGCGGGCAGCTGCCCCGTCAGCCATGCCTGGCGCTGGGGGTGCCGCAAAGGCCCGGGTGCTCCCCGCCCGGGGCGCGATGCACGCCCTCGAAAAATCCCGGGAGTACTACGCTGCCGGGCCAGGCCGGAAAAAAACCCCCTGAATCTCAGAGGGGCTTTTTTTCGGCAGGCCAGATTCCTTCGCATCAAAACCCCACCGCACCGCCGGGCATCCTGCGTGCCGCCGTGTGCAGCCCCTTCGTTGCGACGCCGCTCCCGCCATTTCCGCGAGGAGGGGCCTTGGGGGCCGCTGGGGTTTTGCTTTCGATGGGGAAATCGTCGCGACCCTGGTCCTTATCCTTCGGGGCTTGCCTCGCCCTTCCACGTCGCCCCCGGGGCCGATCGCGATACTTCCCCGGGCGCACTGGTTTTTTTTCGGGGTGTAGGGAACACTGCTGTTGGGTGAACCCAAATCGGTCACCAGTTCGGCCCTTGACAGGGCAGCGTGGGCCCGCCGGGGTGGGGCCTTTGGGAAATTTCCCCAAGTCCAGCGCGGCCTTGGGGCAAGGAGTTCTTTGGGGGACGGTCATAGGGGTGCAAAAATTTTAAAGCCAGATTATGGGGCTGTTGGGGGCGAACATGCCTGTCTTCGGGTCACCCGGGCGAAAAAAAGGCTTTTTTTGCCCCTAAACTTTTTGCGGCCACCCGGACGCATCCCGACGGGGCGGGCGCCCCGCGGCTATCACGCCCGGGGGATGTCCTCTTGCCCCACGCGGCCCGAACCGATGATGGAAACGTCGCCAATGGTCACCCCGGGTTCAGGTGGCAGCCCGGCCAATCCCAACCGGGGGCAATCCGCACCTGCCTGGGGGAAAAAAGCCACCCGCCGCGCTCTCGGCGGCATGGACCCAATGGTTGGGCTGAATACCCACGCCCCCGGGGGCCCCAGCCGTCGTTGCCCATATGGATGCCGCCGGTGTCGGCATGATGCAGTCGAAAAAAGGGTAAAGTTTTTCGCCAATTTTTGACTCGTTGTGACTATGGGTTTCCCTTTTTTGCGAAAAATCCCCCCTTGTATAAACCCCTGAAGGGGATGGCCCGTGCAGCGCTTCGCCAATGGTTTTGAATTCTTTAAGACTGACGTGCCGAAAACCGGCCCACTGATTGTCGCGAACAAATGGGCCGAACTGGGGGAATGCCGACGCTATCTGCCGGGGGCCCCTTTCCCGATCTCGAAAAAGGCTTTGCCTGCTCTGCGTGGAGTTCGGATCTCCCCATGTTGCTCTCTCATCTCAGCGCCTCAACAGTTGCCGGTGTTTTTCCCCTGCGACTGATGCCAGTAAAAGGGAGTTTCCCCCCTGGTTTTTGCGTGCCCCTGTACCCCGGGCCCTGCAGGTATTGGTTTCTGCCCGATTCATAAAAAACTTAGTTACTAATATGAAATTGATTAATTTTTTATAGGTCCCCTTTTTGGTTTGATGTCGGTCCCGTCGATGGCCAAATTATTCGCCAATATCCCAATGAAGCGAGTTGTTGCAACCAATTTTATAATTGCGTTCCAAGGGGGAAAAATATTTTTCGTAGGCATGAGGCCGGGGATTTTTGCGTGCCGGGGTATCCCTCGACCGTTTCGTGGGGGGGGAAAGCTCCATGCTGCAAACTATTCTTCTCCCGAGGAAACTCTAAGGGGGCGCATGGGTTTTATGAGTGCTTACTGGGTAGGGGAGCTCTAAAAATGCAAGCCTTTGAGATTGGAAGGGCCTTATGGAATTTGGTCTGGAGAATATCGCATTGAGGCTGCTAAAGACCCAAATCCCAAAAATTGGGGGCAGGGTTTTTTCTAAAAAGGAAGCCCTTCCCCAGAGGGGTTATATCGTGTGCAACCCAAGGGAATTGGGGCAATTTATATCACCAATTTTTGGTCGAAGAAGAAGCGGGGGGGGCCGGTTTTTTTACCTGAAAATAAGTGCCGGATGAGTCGGGGTTTTGCAGAAAAGAAGGGGTTGTGGGAATCAAATCAGGGGGCCGGAATTACGCAATCACTGCCTTCTTGGGCGGGGCCACATGCAAGATTTTTTGGGTTTCAAACGTGGTGGTAAGCCTGTCCCTTTCACTGACGTGGAGCCTAAAGAAGAAGTTTTCTGCCTCTTTTAAAAAATTTTTTTAAAGAACCAATGTCAACGGGAGGTCAATTTTTGTATTTCCGCCTACCAAAAACCCAAATTTGGGGAAAAAAGGCGGAATCCAAAAAATGCATTGAAGTCCAGAAGAATATAAAAGTTTTGATGATGATTTGGGTTGATAAAGAATCCGCGATCTTGGGGGGGCGTATTTCAATGCGGGAATCCTTTAAAAGAGTTTTATTAAATTTTAAAAGTGATGAATTGTTGGAGGGCCGGTGAAGCCTTGAATTCCCGTTATGATTGTTTTTTTTTTAAAGACAAATATAAATAAAAATCTAAAAATTCTGCGCAAGCTGTCGTTTTTCCTTGAAGTCGGCTCTCGCTCGTTGGTCGTCTTGGGTGTTTTTTTGTCTTTTTTTAAATTTTCCAAGGCAAAAAGCATTCCCTCGGGCCCCAAATTTCCAGGCCCAAAGGGTTGGATAGTAAAAAGCCCCAAACCCCCACGTCACCATACTACCGAAGTTTTGGGCCCGATGAAGATGAAATATCGGCATGGAAGGGGGACACTTTTGGGTCGGGACGCCTCAAGTTGCTACGGAAATAGACAGGCCACCCTTCCAGCATCAGCACCTCTGCCCGACGCCATTCAGTGCTATTTCTGAAAGAGCGGCGAGCAATCTCCATGGCATGCCCCATGGGCCCGATTTGTTTTTGGGTTTGGTGGGGGGAAGTTGGAAAACTATCGCGCCAGCGAGACAGTTGGTGGAAATTTTGACTCAGGGGTTTGGGTGACAAGCACTTTGCGCAAGGGGTGGGATTTTAACAATTGCAAAAAAAACGGAAGGTTTTGTCGTGACAATTCCTTCGGTCGACAGGTGGATTTTTGGGTTTCCGGGGGGAGGGAAGCAAAATTTCGTTGCATTGCCCGACCAATACAGTGAGCTAGACACGACGCAAGGGAAATCCAGTTCCGTAAGGTCAATGGCTTTCAGACTCGAAAACAGTACGAAAGTAGTGTTTTCCCTCCGGGCTCTTCTGCCTTTGGCGACCCCCAGGGAAATCAATGCGGGATTTTTTTAAAAACCCCGAGGCCGCTCAAACACACATCAAGGGCTGGGGTAACGGTTCTAAGCGTCCTTTTTCAGCGCTGCCGTGTGGGAAGGGCAGGCATTGTGGCCCCCCGGCGCGAGACCCAACTGGTACAAAGCCCGTCACCACGACAGCCCCGGAGGGAACGGCGCCACGCGCCACTCCCAAAGGTGGGCTCCCGGGCGTGCGTTTGGGGGGGGGGCAACAAGGCCACTTTCGGGCAAAGTTAAAGGGGGGTTGAATGTGATCTTTTTAACCATATCAAAGACTTTAAAGGAACAGAAATTTCCCTACCAGTGGAATCCCAATCGCCAATTGATCCCAAGGTCGGGCTGTTTTTCCAATCGCACGGGGCCCCAAAAAGCATAAAATTGATTGGGATACACCCGGCCTGCCCACTCTTATCACGGAGAGGGGCCGCCAAACCAAGTAGCTGGGCCGGGGGCGGCGACTGGGGGGCGCCCCCCTTTTCGGACAACCCCACAATACCACCAAACTAAACGTTTGGGACTACAACGCCGGCCTGCCCGAGCCCAAAACCGATGCTGCCGGCCAGACCCTTTTGGGGCTAACACCCGGGCAACCGCAAAAAGGTCCCAACGCCCTGGGACATGTCCCCATTCCCCCCCATGATGCCCCGGGCCGGTCCACGGCCAGGGCCCCTTCGGGCCTGGAGCGCAGCTACAGCTAAAACCCCCCCGGGGGCACCACGCGCGTCAGGCCCGGCGGGCAGCAAACCACTTGACCTACCGCCCAAGAAGGTGGGCCGATACCTTCCCCAAAGGCCATGCCATACCCACCAATAGACGACGCCCCGGGGCATCAAACGCGGAGCGACAACCGTGGGAACTCCCGGCCCGTACGTTCTGACCAGTGGGACAACCGCACCCGTGACTCACAAGGACGCGCGGCCCAACGCCCTGCAGATCGGCTCCATCAACGGGATCAATCCATCAGAGCGAAACCCCAAAGCGGCAAACCAAGTATGCTTTGACCCATGACCCAACGGCGATTGGGCCCGGCCAGCAACGGCCGGGGGAGACCACCACGCTGGACGTCGATGGTCTGCGCCGCCTCACCAAAAACACCGACCCTCTCAACGCAAGCGCCAACTCAGCACAACGCCCTGACGCCGTCACCCCGCCCAGGCCTTAAAAGGCGTCACCCCCACCTACACCCGGACGCCCTGGGCAACCCCAAGGGCCGAAACCCCCCCCGACGCTGGAACAGCACCACCACCTACGCGCCCTGGGCCTGATCGCGACCGCCAAGGACGCCGCAGGCCGCACCCCGCCGTGCAGCGCGATGCCCTGGGCCCCCCTCCACTCCAGACGGCACACCGCAACCCCCACGCTGCGCTACACCTCCCGGCCCCACCACAAGGGCCCCCGGCCCCCCCCAAGGGCCAGCAGGGGCCACCTCAGCGAGATCCAGGACCCCGGCGTCCCCACCCAGTACCAGCCACATCCTGGCCGGGTGCTGGCAAGAAAACCTTGCCAAGGGCGACACCAAGTCGTGATCCATCGTATGTACCCGCTGGGCGGGGGGGAGGCGGAGAACTGCAAAGATCACCTACCCCAGCGGGAAGCAGGCCACCTACCGTATACAGCACAGGGCCCGATCAGGGCCTGCAGTGGAAGGCCACCCCTGGTCACCCGGCCCGGCCTGGGCCCGCTGGGACAGCCCCCGGCCTGGCAATGGCAGGGTTTTTGGGAGCAGCCCGGGCCACGGGAGTCCTGGCCGAGCAGCGCAGCTCAAAACGGCGGCCCCAAATGGCCCGCAGCCATGCTGAACCTGACCTGGGGGTGCGCAGGCCGCATCGCCTGACCCGCAGCGGCACATGCGCCGGGTACGGCCGCAGCCCACAGGCCAAGTGTCCAGCGCCTTTCAGTCGACGCCGGGGGGCCGTCTCAGGGCCCAAAGCGCCACACGCCCCTTCGGGCCTCCCCCCTGCCAGGGGTGGAGCCGGGCCCGCACCATCGAGCTCACCCCTCCGGCTACGCGGGGGGACCCAAGGGCAACCGCACCCGGGTGCCTACAGCAATGCCCGGGCATCGGGACGCCCGCTGCACGCAACTACAGAGGGCTGGGGGCACCAACCGCCTGCAAAGCATGCCCAGACGTGCAGCCCCCGGGCAGCGCGGCGAAAGAACGAAAACGTGACCTTCAGCTACACGCTGGGGGCGCCCTTTTCAAAAGGGCGACAACCACCTGCCACGGGGCGGGGAGGGCCGCATCGCCAAGGCCGGCGAATACGCGGACGCGGCCGAGCACGAGGGGTCGCTAGTCTAAAAACGCCCTGGGCCAGCGCGTGCTCAGACGATCCCCGGGGCGCAGGTCAACCGGCCCGCTGCAGCCCCCGTAGCCGAAACGGCATAGGCAGCACCGTCTGGCCCCAGTACGCCAAACCCACGGAGCGCCAATAGTGCAGCGCCCGCGGGCCCAGACGACAGCACGGAAACATCTACGCCCCCGGCCACGGCCCCCTCCCCTTGCGGCAGAGACAACGGCCCCTGTACGCCATCCACACGGACCACCCGAACACCCCCAGGGGCCCCACCAAACCCGCAGGGCAGTGGCCCGGCCAAAAGGGTGATCCGGGTTGGGAAAATGCTCCCCCCACGGGCACCCCTGGCTACGCCAGACGGGCGCGGCCCTAGCTATGCGCAGGCGGTGAAGTTCACCTGCGGTATCCGGGTCAGGTGTTTGATGAAGGAACGGGGGTGCGTACAACCTGACGGTCTCGATGCGGCGAGGGGAGATACTCCCCGGAAACCGATCGGGGGCGGGGGATGAATCGGTTTTTTGGTATGTGGGGAGAATCCCTTATCGTTTTTCGACCGTTGGGGTTGAAAAGGGGACCGATTCCCCGAGAGAGGGAGGACTTTTGCGGGAGCATTTTAAACCCCCGGAAACGACGGTTGTTAAAAAAATCCGCACGGGTGGGGGGGAAAGTCAGTCAAATAAAACCTGCTCAATGGGATCTATCAAGACTTTACCAAATGAAAGGGCCGGTTCACGCCCCGTTCTTTTAAATGCCCGCAACACAGGTGTTGGCGGTGATATTCTTATCCGCAAAACTTCCAGTTAGGGAGTGCCAGTGAAGGCCAACCACCAAACTTGAACATAGGTCCAAATTGATATCGGGCCTTTTAATGGCCTGCGGGATGCGCCGAATTTGTTTAAACCGGTTCTTGGGTAATTTCCCAAAAAAGTATATATGAAACGAAAAAAAATATGGTTACTTTTTTCGGGGGGTGTTTTTTGTTTTTTTTTGCTATTTTTTTTTAATGACCCTTACAGTCTCGGAAAATCAAAGATGCGAAGTAAAAGCGCAGCTCTGCGAAAAAAGGGGCGATGCATATTGGGGGACTTTCTCGAAAAAAGAGGGGTTGGGAAATTCGTGCCCCGCGTTGTCTTCCCAAAAAAGCACTGGGCCCCGGCTCAACAGAGGTCAAGTAGACAGGGGGAAGCCCGGAGGGGCCTTTTAATTTTCCTCAATAAGAGCTGAATTTGTTAAATTTGGCCATTTGGGGGTGGAAATTTGATGTTTGTCCCTGCAGATTTCTATACGCGGATCAAAAAAGTTTTTCATAAGGGAATCAGGGCCCAGAAGTATTTTGCGAAAAATTTTTGGGGACTAGGGAAAATTGCAACTTTTTTTGGAATAGAGAGCATGGGGTTTTGGCGACTGGCTTTCCAGAGGGGAAAAAGGAAAGGCATATCTGGGGGGCCCGAAGGGAACCAGGGATGCCGATAAGAAATTGGAGATTATTCAAACCATGTTTCGACTGCGCAGTAGAAGTAGCCCGGTAATTTTAGGGGGTCGATTAAAGTGGTGCTACTATTCTTTTTCTTGTAGCCAAATTTTTGGATTTTTTTTTTTTGGAAAAAATCCGAAAAACGCGAATGCAGACTCATCCGTCTGCTGGAGTCGGAAGAGCAATAATTTGTTTAAAGGAAATTAACCGCTACCCAAAATTTAGATGAGTTGGCTCCCCCGAAGGGGGTTTTATTTACCCAATGCCAAATTCTTGATGCTGGGAAAACCAAATTTCAAAACATCCAAACGGAATCGAAGTTTTTTAAGTTTACTCGAATTAAAAAAATGGTAATGGGGAATTTGGAGTGATTTAAATTTTTGGATTAAAAATAAAATCCAATAACAAATCGATAGGCAGCACCGTACCGGGCCCAGTAAGAAGGGCTAACACCACCGATCCCCGAACGCGCACATTCCCGCTCCCATTTCCCGGGCTTCGGGATACCAGCCGTCTTTCAAACAAATTCCCAGCTTCCCAAAAGCCTGAAAACCACTGTGCGTCCTCTCCCACCCCCCCCCGGTTTTCCCAGCCCTCGTGCTCTAAAGCCTCTTTTTGGCAACCCGGGCCAATGTCCCCCCCGCTGCCCAGGGGGCCTCGGCATCGCTTGAAGTCGGCCTTTTTGGGGCGTGCAGCTTTCCCGGTCTTCACGGGACGTCCGGGCGGCCACAATCGCAGGAATCGCGTCCCACCCCTCTCAAACATCTTGGAGTCGTGCCGGTTCGCCCGCTGACCAAATCACCAGCGGGATCCTTGGCTCTACACGATGTCCGCTTGGAGCCGAGCTTGCCTCTGTCCGTGGGGTTTGGGCCCGTTTCCTCCCCCCCGGGGGTTTGGGTCCCGAGGACCATCAATTTGCTCCCCGGCTCCAATCGATTTGGTCATGTTCACGCAAGCGAGTCCCATGGTTGGTGCAGCTGCCCCCAGCACCAGCGGCTTTCCCCGTCGCGCAGACGCCGCCAGCAAGTCATGCCGCTGCCTTTCCCGGATTGGGGAAGGTCTTCCCGGAAATCCCTTTTTTGCAGCACGAACAAGATCCCGTTGAGGGCAGTTCATCGCGACTGCGATTTGCGCGCACCGCCTTTGGGCAAAAGGGCACGAAGGCTGGGATGGGGGTTGTGCTGTCGCCACATTTTCTTTGTAACGGGTCGTTTTGGCCATGGGGGCAGCGAGCTAACTCTCTGCGGGGGGCCTGTGACGAAGTGGGGTTACCACTCTTGGCCAAACCCGCGCAGCTCCGGCGGGCCGAGCGACAGCAGGGAAAAACATCTCCCTGCCCAGGGCCAGGGCCCCATGCCATTGCGGCAGAGATCAAGGGGCGCTTGACCCACCCACGGACCACCTGAACCTCCCGGGGCCCTGCCCAACCACAGGGGCAGGTGGCCGGGCAATGGCGATTGGGGGTTGGGGGAAGTGCGTCCCCCACGGGCAAACCGGGGGCTAGGGGCCACGGTCAGCGGCCCCCGCTATCGCAGGGGGTGAAGTTCGTCGCGGTATCCGGGGCAGGTGTTTGATGAAGGAGGGGCGTCGTAAAACCTGCCCTATACGATCGGCGCGGGGGAGATACATCCAGGGGCCCCATGGGGTTGGAGGGGGGGAACGGTTTGGGTATGTGGGGGCAACCCTTTTGTTTATGGTGATCCCCAAGGATTTTCAAGGTAATGGGGAGGGAGAAGCTTTGCAACCCTCCACCCCGTGGGGAAGCAGTTGCGTAATATGGAAAAAAACGGGAAATAAATAGATTCACTTTGCGCTCTGATAGTTTTTTATTTAAAGTCATATTTTGAAAAATGGACGGTTGGTACGAGGGTCCGTGGAAGTCCTACAAGATGTAGATATTTTCATACAAATTTCACATCTGACTTTTTTGGGCTAACAAGTAATTTTATAAATCCGTTCGAGAAAAAGAGGGGATCCTTATGCGGTATTTTTACATAAAATTTCCGTCATTTGATGAAGGGGAACGCTACTTAGTCCAGGGGATCAGGTTTTTTGAAGTATAGATTAAAGGAACAACCCGGAGGTTTGGCTGTTGAACTTGATCCCGACTCATACGCTCTAATTTTTTTAAAGGGGAAATGCACAGGGGGAAGTTTGCGGCTTTAAATTTTTTATATCTTTCGCTATCTGTTTACCATTTTGGAAAAACTCGAAATGGAAAACTCTCCTCCTGGGAGCTATGACAACGATATCCTTTTCGAAAGAAACGGGGGAAAAAAAATTCTTTTTATTTGGGAAAAAAAAATTTCTGTGAGGTTGATGATGAGTTTTTTATTTCTCTTTGTTTTTTGAAGTTCCCCCGTCCCAAAATTTTTTTAAGGTGAGGAAAGGGTTTGGAGAAGGGGAATGAAAAATATAAATTTAATAAAAATGCCTGTTCCGTAGACTTTTGGAAAGAAAAAGTTTTTTATAATGACTCAAAAAAAGACGGGAAAGGGAATATTTCTACCGAAGAAATTTGGAATTTTCATGATGAAAAAAAAGATATATGGGTCCCAAAATTTATTCTCGAGGAAATTTGGATTGCACTTGCCTTTGCAGGTAGCGTTCGAAAAATATAACTTGGGGTAATCGAAAATTTAAGTAGGTAACCAAGTCAGGTTTTGCTGCCAAGCCCGGAGGCTAGAGTGGGAGGCTTTGCGGGGCTTAAAGCGCCGACACACCGAATCACGCTTGCCTCGGCCACGGCCCCATGCCCATTGCGGAAAATAAGGGCGCCTGACCCATCCCAACGACTCTGACATCCCCGGTAGCAGGGGGAGGCCTGGCAAGGGATTCGGGGTTTGGGGGGGTGCGTTTCCCCCCACGGGGGACCGGGGGGTTCGGCCAGACGGTCAGCGGTCCCCGGTATCGGAAGCCCGGAAATTCGCTGCGGATCCGGGGGAGGTGTTTGATGAAAAAACGGGCTGGTAAGTCAAAGGTTACTACGTGCGGCGACGGGGCGGTAATCCAGGGACCCATTGGGTGGAGGGTGGGTGGAAATTGGTTTGGGGATGGGGTGGAAAACCCCTTGAATTTCATTGGGCCCCAAGGGCTTGAAGTCAAAAATTTTACTTATCCCGGATTTAAAAACGACTGGCCTCATTATTTATTGTTAATGCTAATTGCGCTGGCTGGTATCCCCTCGGGGGATAGGGGGGAAAAAAAAAAGGACCCTGGGCACAATAAAGAAAGCAATGGGGGGCGTATGTTGATGACAGCGAAAATTGGGATAAAAGTTTCTGTGGCAAAGTTGCGGGGTGGATGAAAATATATTTACCCAAAGGTTCTGGGTTTAGGGCTGGTGGAATAAGCGAGTAAATATAATCTATTTTTGAAAATTGCATAGCATGCGCCAGGGGCAGAAGTGCGTTTTAATTCTTGTAAGGCAAAAA
>NW_026466893.1:0-12627 GCF_026875155.1 Cherax quadricarinatus
GCTGGAGGAGGGAACAGGAACCATGATCTTACATCAGAGGAATGCTCTGGAGGTGTGGAGGAAAGGAGTAAGGCCAAACAAGATTCCTTGCCGAGGGAAAGGGGACGAAGTGGACAGGGCTGAGGCGACTATGGAAGAAAGTGTAACTCTATCAGTGATAAGGGACAGACGACATCGACGTCTGATGAGGAGGGTAGGGGCCAACAGGATGGCTTGCTGGAGGAATTTACTTATTTCCCTTTTTTGCATGACGTTGAAGAGGGACAGGTGGATGAAGGGGTTTGTAACCTGGGGGCAGGCAACTGTCCAGCAAGATCAGGAGGTTAGGAATACTGTGTGCACTAATGTTAATGTGCACAACGTTGTGGCAGAGGTCCATAGGGCAGAAAAGACAGGTGACGGGGTGTTTTGGGGAGGGGAGTTCTCTTTAAGGAACTGCGGAACGTCTGAGATGGACGATGTTCTTACTCCAGGACAAAGAACAGGAGTAAAATCTTGGAGAAAGGATGTATGTCATAAGGGGAAAGAGGGAAGGGGTAATGTAGGGTTTAAGGGTTCTAGGGATAATGAAGGGATAGGGGGGTGACTAAGCAAGCTGTCAAGAAAGATGCCATACAGCAGGACGGAAATAGGAGGGTGTGTGCCAAGAAGAAAGGGTAAACCACCACTTTTAAAAAAATTTCACGATAGTAACTGTAATGTTAATGGAAATTTAAGAATGAAGTGAAAAGGTATGGATGGAATTGTTTTTGAGGAGATATAATGTGGATGTATGCTTATACAAGAACATAATTATAAGGGTTGGCTGTGCTTTGGCATTAAAGGGTTATAAATTTTATGTAATGGGTCTGTTAGGTTTTAAAAGGGGGAGTGGCAGTGGCTGTGAAGGAAATAGTCCCTTACTATTATAAAGTGGGAAGAAGGGGGGGGGGAGGGTAGTGAGGGTGGATGGTGAGTGGGGAGCATCTAGAGTATGTTTCACTTGGGGTTTATATGCCAGCAGAGAATATAATCAAAGTAAAAGAGGATTTTGGGAGAGACGTTTTTAGTGTAGTTTTTTAAGTTTACCTCTAGTTAACTGTAATTGGGGGAGACTGGAACTGTGTTAATAAGGGGGGGACGTGAGCCAAGGGGGGGCGGTTGTGTATTACGGCGTTACGCAAAGTTTTTACAGATGTAGGGGTGAGGGACGTGAGGGGAGTGGGGCTTGGAGAGTGATACACTTTTTTGTTAGGAGAAAAGTTTCAGCGAGGTTAGATAGATTTATATTACGGAGGCAGTTAGGTTAGGAGGGGTAAAAACAGTGGACGTAGGTTTTTCGATCATAGGGCTTTTTGGTAGAACGGATTGGGAGGAGAGGTAACGTAGATCAAGTTTCTGAAGTTAAATGCGAGTTGGGTGAGGAGTGAGGTGGAGAACACAGAGTTTAGAGACTGGTGGGGACAATGTGGAGGGCAAAGGATGGGGTAGGGAGTATTTTGGATTGGGGGGAAAATAGGGCTAAACCTGTAATCGCGGGTTTTATAAATATAAAAGAGAAGGGAGGAGCTAGTGAGGTACGGTTTACAGAATTATTTGGAACAGCGAGCTCAATGAGTGTTTACGCAAATGAGGAAAGTCATTTGAAGAAATATCAGGGCTAAGAGGGAGACAAGGACATACATAATGATAGATTTGATGAATTAAGGGTAAGGGCAGTATGGAATGCCGTGATATGGGGAGATAAACCGTCGGGTAGTGTGTTAAGAAGTTTCGCATTAGACAACAGGAGTCCACTATAATACGTTTAGAGGTTAGTGACGATTGGAAGGTTATACTAAGGGGGCAAATGGGTGTCAACTGAGGGATAAGTAATTATGCTGACTAATGGTTTTAAAAGGAAATGGGAAAAAGGTAATTTGGAGATAGTTAATAAAGAAAGAGAGGGTGAAGTTTGGGAAAGGTGGGGAGGACAGAGGGATTGGGAGGGAATAATGAAGTATGAAGAGTGAGAGGCAGTGATCAATTTAAGTAAGGGAACGCACCGGAATTGATGGCTTTCCACTGATTTTTACAGAGTGCATTGGGAAACCAAAATGCTTGTTTGGTTTCAGATATTGAAGGTAAAGCCTGAGGAAGGGAAATTGGGAACGTCACAAGAGGACGGTGTGGTTCGTGCTTGTAAGAAAAAAGCGAGGAGAACACTGAGCACGTACAGGGCCAATCTTTATGTGTACGGGATTATAAGAATTTTGCGAAGATTTTAGGGAACAGATGAAGAAGGTAAAAGGTGGTAAGGTGCACAAGGGTCAGTTGGGAATTCCGGGTTCGTAAGTATGAGGGATGGACAATAGTCGTATTATGATTTTTTGCAGGGTTTGTAAGGGAGGTGGAATTTTGGGCATTGATGGAAATGCTTAGACGGTGTGAATGGGAGTAAATGTTGACACTTTAAGCTATGGGTTTTGGGAGGGACTAGTAAAATGGTGAAGACCTTGTATGCAGAAGCTACGATTCAGGTGCAAATTATGGTAGGTTGGGGTAGCGTGTTGAAAATGGAGAAAGGTTTGAGACAAGGTGTCCGTTCCAAATTTCGGTTTTGCAAGTATGCAACACCCTTTTTATGGAATGTTGAGGAAGCAACAACGTTACCAGGAGGAAGGGTTCGGGATCACAGAGGTAGTTGGTTATGTAGATAACACAACAAACTGATCAATGAATGTCCAAAGGTTTGCGAAAGGTGGATAGAGTAATGATGTTTTTGGAGAGGCGTCAGGCATGCGGTCCAACAGGGCTAAATCGAAATTATTAGAGTAGGAGATTGGGTGGGGGGTAAATGGGGTGAAGTTCTGAATGGATGTGACACTGAACAGCTGAAAAATTGTGGGATATCTCTATGGCAGATGACAAGAGGCTAGACGGAGGAATTCAGAATTGGTGGGAGAGAAGTTTACAACGGATTAGGAACCTAAGAGCGAAAGGATGTTACACTAATGCAAAGGCAATAATAATAAATTCTTTGGTTTATAGTAAAGTGTGGAACGTGGCAGTGGTGTATCCTTTAACGGGAACAGGAGATAAAGAGATACAGAGAAGGGTGCTTGTCGTTATATATGGAGGTTTTGGACGAGCATGCTAAGTAAAGAGGTGGTTTGACGAAGGTGCGCCGAGGGGAGTAGGGCTTTTGATGCTAGGGCCGAGGTCAAGGCAATGTGATTTAAACCCAAAGTACGTAAGGGAGGGGGTAAAAGGGTGAGGGTTTGGGAGGGTAATGGGGATGTACGACGTTGGTGGGGAGGAAAGGACTTATGGAATGTGAGAATATGCAAAGGGGTATGTAGTAATAGAGTGAGGTAAACAAGCTGAAGGTGGGAAGGTTAGTAGAGATGATAGGAAACCAGAAGTGATCAAGGGTGGCGGTATACCCTTTGTAAGAATTGGGGTACGATTTGGCATGATTTCCAGAAACTAGATAATGCCTAGGGTAAGGGAGTTAGTTATAGGTTATGTAATGGGGATTTTAGCGTCAAAGCAGGCTTTGTGTGTGATGTTTTGTAAAAGGAAGCGAAATGCGAACATTGTGAGGAATCGGAAACAGCTTTTCATGCCGAATATTTTTGTAGGGAGTTGGGGCAGGATACGGGGGGTGGGCGATGGGGGCAGAGTCCTTAAGTTAATGGTGGGGGCAATGTAGAGATCCTGCGCCCTAACTTTAAGAGGTAAGGGGGTGTCTGAGGTTGTAAAGAGAGCATTCGGGGTGTGGGGGGTGGGGATATATAAGGGGGGGGGGGGGGGGTGGGGGGGGAGACATTGTGACAGATGTCTTTTTTATTCCTGGGCTTGAAGGAAAAAAGGTGGGGATTAGGGTAAGGGCTATTGCGGCAGGAATTTATCGCACGGTATGCAGAAATAAACTCATTATGGTAACCGGTGGCACTGCGATCCCGGAGGCATATAGAAAATAACGGTAAGGGACTCAGTAATTTGGCTACTTAATACTAAGGACCATTTTCTTTCTAGAGCGAGTTATGACCATAATGAAGGATATGTAAATGTGGTAGGATTTGTCATGAGAGTTGTATGGGAGGGGATGACAGTCAGATGGTGGTATAATTGGAGAGTTTTCTTGTGGTGTGAATGTTTTAGTTTAACATGTGTGAAAGAAAGAGTCATTGATGAACCTATTTTTAATAAGTTAATATCTTTGTCTGTGAAACAACTACAAGAAGGAACAATCAACATTGTTTTAACACACTAATAATAATGTGCTATGAAACATGAGTGTGTATCTTTGTTATTTTAATAGTGTGTTTTAGTTCCCTGTGGTAAGGTGTGGAAATGCCTATTTTGTGCACCTTATTATATTGTAAATTTTTGAGTTTTATAATTATGGACTTTGTGTATAAAGTTTAATATACAAAACTAATGATGTGCAACGAATTGATTATATGAGAATGTCTTTGTTTATAAAGTTTTCATACGTAATGTAAAAAAGTGTGACATTCTTAGGATAATATTACTTTTTGTGTTATAAGATACTGGCTGTATTTTATGGATATAATAAACCCACCTGTATGTTCAGGTGGGGGGGCATGTTTTTTAGTTACATGTATGTGTTTTGTGCTGGTTTGGGCACTTTGGAGGGGGAATTAAGCATTTACAGTTGAACGTGTTTTTCTTATTTTATAATTTAGTGCTGGGATAAGGAATGTAAAGTTTTTTGTTTTTATTTTAAATTTGGATCACGTTTCTTTTTTTATGTAACCTAAATATAGCACAAATGTATGATGTGTATTGTGTTTTTTAAATAAAAAAATAAAAAAAAAAAATTACCAGTTCATCATCCCCGGCGCCTCATCCACCAACCGTTCCCACAATTGCGCAAAAGACTGACGACATTCCTCACCCTGCAAAGCTTCACATTAACTTCCAAAAAACCTTGACCCCTTCTAGGAATCCCCCCATTCTAGTCCACCATTACTCCTCTGTGATCCGAAAAAACCGCGTCCACCACACGCACTCTGCTCACTATTACTGTTCGGGGCACATAAAATTTCGATCCAGTCTTGCCGCATATCCACGTCTAACAAAAGTATGTTCTACAACCCCACCCCGTCCAACGTCCATTAACCCACTCCATTTAAAAATTTCCCCCCCAAAATCCCAAACAATACCCTGCCCCTCTAGGTTTCCACATCCTTACGCCTTATCACACAATTCCAATCACCACCAATTACAGCTACACCCGGCAAAGCACGAAAATAATATACTAAACATCCTTCAAAATTTTATTCTTAATACGCACATCTCCCTCTGCGGGACCATACACACACACCAAACTCATCTGTACCCTACCCCACCACCCATCTACACGAATCACCCTCCCCTCCCCACCCTCACAATGCCTCACTACGAACGGGCTATTTCCCTTACCAGGAGGCAACTCCTCCTTTCAACCTTATCGCATGCTCCACAAAACACATTATACCCTTTTACCTTCAACTCATAACCTGGTCTGTAGTTGTGTTCCTGCACGAACACCACGTCAACACTATTACGCACCAAATATTCACTAAACCATACACATTTTCTCTCTGATCTCAATCCATTAATTTTCATGTCATGCACTTGAAGCTTACAGAGTGGTTTTCCTTCTTGACCCTGGTACTGTCTTGCCACCAAAATCGTTTCGTGACACCTCGGCCCTCTCCCCCCCTTTTGAACGCTCTTAACCAACTCCTGCCCCTTAGGGCCGCTGTTTCCTCTCTGCGTAACATCCGCCCAGGACTTTTTGCCAGTGCGCTGAGCAGGCGTGATCACGTCCTCGGAGTCAGATAGTGGGAGCAGCGCGCTTCCGTGATGCTCCCTCTGCTTCCATCAGGTTCGTCTGATACATTGTCCCGGTGGACCTCCACCTCCACAGCTTGCATCAAAATATTCTTATCACACTGCGCAGACCTCAGATCCTGTTCCACGCCCGGATCCACAACAGACCCAAGAACTAGATCTGGACCTCCCAACCTTCCCAAGACTCTTGTCAGCCAATAACACATTTAAAGCCATGGCTAATGAGTCTTCCACATCGCTAGCACTCGCAGTCGGGGGGTCCTCTTCCAAAACCTGAGCTGCGTTGAAAGAAGGGGTTGTCCCCCCCCTCGTCACACCTGCTACTCCATCCCCCGCTCTCTCGACCTCCTCACTCCAGGACCCACCTTGTGGGAGGCAGAGTCACATAAGGCAAATCCTCATTCTTCTCTATGCTGTATGTCGTTGCCTTTGCTCAGTTGCCACGCCTCCTTTCACACAGAGCCGCTAGGTGATCATATGACCCACATAACCGAAAAGGTCCGCGTTTTCCCAGCGTATGTCACAAACACCTGGGTACGAAATTCTGGCAGCACACGTACGACGGGAAAAGGGTAACGTAACGTCATCTTCAAGAATAACGTTCCTTCGAGTTTCCCTGCGTATGGCCCATGGCCCACTTCCCAACAGTGGCCATATGTACTGTACCTATTTGCCCATCGCAAGACGGATGTCAGAATCATCCGCCTCGAATGGCACATTTCTAATCTTAACCCATGTGTAATGGCGAAAACGTCGTGAAGTCGCACGGGCACAGCGGAGTTAACTGTCAAAGTAAAACCCCCTGGGACTTTTCTACAACCGCCTCATACACACTTGCCAAATTAAACTTGACAAAGATCCTCGTCGTGCCATTCAGCGCTACTCCATATATCTCCTCGTCAGCAATACCATATGTATCTCGTATGATTGCAGGTAGTATCAGGTCCATAGAAGTTCCGTCACAGCCCCACGGGGAAGCTCAACACAGACTGTGTTTATGCGCTCCGGCTTGCCTGCGCCATGCTGTGAAATATAACTGCCACTAATCAACACCAGGGGTAGCAGCAGCGCACGTCCTCTCTACTCAAGGGGTGAGAGACGAATGACCATTATAAATTATAATATCCTCAGGTCTCACCTTGTAGCTGTTAGACCCATGAAAATGGTCTGGTTTACCTATAAAATTTGTACCCTAATTGTAAAACCAAATATATAGAAGCAAATAATTACAGATTTTTTCCCCAAAATAAGGGAATTTTAAATAAACATACTTATTAGAAACATGTGAAGGATATGGGATCACACAATCTATTTTACACAATGGTGCATGTTTAAATGCTATAAAAACGTACTAAAAAACTGTATTTTTTTTTATTTTTAAAGCTGGGGAATTTTGTAGGATGGAAGAAATGACGTGGGCGCTGCTGTATTATTTAAAATGTTTTTTATGCACACCCGACCCCTCCTGCGGGTGTAGTCAAAAGATTTGGAGGGACATAATGGGTCCAGGGAAATGGGGCCCCCCAAATTTTGATAGCTGAACAAGGTACAAAGGGAATGAATTTTTTGAGTAAGTAAATTTACTTACTTAGTTTAACCTGTTACTTATTAATTTTAATCAAGGGGGGAAGCGCTAAACCCGGGGGGATTATACAGCGCCTGGGGGGGATGTGAAGGGATTCCGGCTTAATTTGGGGGCTGGGCACAATCCAAGCCCCAAATCAAGAGCCCCTCCCAACATCAAAGGGAAACCCTTTCCCTTTAGGGGAAAAACCCGTTACAATCTGAACACTATAAATAATAAGCAGTTACTGGTTCACACCCGGCCCCAACTGTAACAACAGACTCTAACTAACATCACCTCCCGACCGCCCCAGCGCACCGGGTATGTACAGGGGCCTCCAACTTTACCCTAGAGCCCCTCAAAGGAGGTTCCTTGATGCTGGTGAGGGTCTTGATCAGGGGAAATTTGGGTCTGTCTCCAGCTCCCTGTTTTAACCCAATACTTCCAATCCCCCCCCCACGGCCGTAAATCCTACGGGTTTACTCTTCCCCTTGATTATAATAATAATGTTAACTTAGAAATCCACAGGCATGTTAGTATTTTCCTTTGTACTTACATTTTAAAATGTGAATCACAAAAGTAACCTTTGCATTTTTATTATTATAATCAAACAGAAGCGCTAAGCCAAAAGACAACATGAAAACCTTTGCAAAAAAAAAAAAAATTTTAAAAGAAAGGGTTTTCGATGATTTTCTCTGGTTTTCAAAAAATTTTTCACGTTTACATAGACAACTTGGTACATTTAGTCGGGCTTTTCCCAATCCCTGTAAAATTTCTGTGTTTTCATAATCTTTAATGACTGCCTCTCATGAAGAGGATTCATAAAAACCTATTAAACTAGTAACATAAAAGAGCCGCCTGTTTTTTCAGAGAATTTTTTTGAGAAAAAAGGGCTTTTAAAATTATGTTTTTTTGACCGACGAGGCCAGGAGCAATTACTCGCCCCCCACCAAAAATAAGGCGTACGTAATGCAAAAAACAGTCAACCCCCAAAACCCCCCCAAATCCCCCCCCCCCCTCCTCCATTCACGTACATGTTTTTTTTTTTTTAATCTATGTTTCACAACACCTTCACCTGTGGTTCCTTTTCCCCCTAATTAAAAACGGTACCGTTTATTAACAATCATGTTCACTATGCTAGTGAAAAAAAGACGAACATTTTAAACCACCAAACCTTTTGTTTAGTACCACCAGTTATGAGCAGTCGAGCACGCTCCTTGCCCGCCAGTGTGTGTTATGTGTGGGGTGTGTGGGTGTGTTGTGTGTGTGTGGTTTTGTGTTTGTGGTGTGTGTGTGGTGTGTGTTGTGTGGTTTTTTCAGCTTACACATCTTTATCCCAGTCTACGAAATTAATCCGATTTTTATTTTTCTTTCAAGGGAAAAACTACGAGATAATTGCCAGCAATTTCCCCGCCATATTTACCTTAAACATCAGGTCAGGGGTAACGACGCGGGAAAACAAAGGGGGTCTAGAGTAAGTCAATTAGTCCCGCTGAATTTTTTTTTGAAATTTTTTAAAATGACAATACTGAAAGAAATATAGTAACATCTTTTCTTCCCCCCTCCCCCATACACGCCCTGAGGGCGTGTGTGAGTAGAGGGAGGGGTCCACACAAACCCAGTTTTAAGGGTAGGTATGATAGTGTGCTGGGGGGCTCCATTGTGTCACATACATGGCACGCACAACCCTTTTTCATTTCATCTCGTAAATCAGTCACTGACATTTTCGACAGGGCAGTTTGGCTTTTTTGGCAGCCAGTTACACCTCAGCCAGCAAATGAGAGGGTTACCACCACCACTTGGCTTTAAACTTTCCCTCTGTCCTGGGGGACATCCCCCCACTAGCAGGCTTGCACTTACTGTTCTCCCGTATATTTATAAGGGAATAACAATGGGGAACCACCAGTCTCCCTTCTTTCCCCCCTTTTCCTTCCCTCTCTCGCTGCCTTCTGCCCCTCTTCCTCCCCAATATTTCTTGTCTTTTCTTGTTCCCTCTTTCTTTCCCTTCCCATCTTTTTGCCGTGTTCAAAAATTAATCCTCCCCAGTCCCCCCCCTTTCCCTCCCCGGCCCCTCTTCTCCCCTTTCCACTTTCCAACACTCCTCCCTTTCTCTCTCGTCCTCCCCCCCCTCCCCTCCCCTCTCCCTCTCTCTCACTCTCTCTCTCTCTTCCCTCTCTCTCCTCTCTCTCTCACCAGTCATACGGTGAAGCTCAAACTACTCCGGGTTAAATTTGATTTTACTCCTCCCCCCTCCCATAACCTCACTCCTCCATAACCTACTCCTCCCCAAATACCCTTTTCCCCCATTACCTTTTCCCTCTAAACCTTGCCCCCCCTCCTTCCCCCATCCCCCTCCTCCAAAACCACTCCCCATAATACACCCCCAAAACCCACTCCTCCTAAACCCCCCCCCCCCCCCCAAAAACCTCCTCCTCCCAACCCACCTCCCCAAAAACCACCCCCATAACCTCACTCCACTCTTCCGTTTTTACCCAGGTAGAAAGAATTCCGGTTTCAATTTAAGATTTTAACGGTTAATCTCACTCACCCCCTCAAAATCAAGGCCTCTCTTGACACAGCATTGATACAATTTTGACTGGCATTGAACAGCAATTGATACAGCTCTGATACAGTTGTTGATACAGCATTGATACAACACAGAAGCAGCTGTTGATAAACATTGATACGGCACTGACACAGCGGTTGGTACTACTGAACGCTTTGGATAGGTATGAACACATTGAACGCTATTTACAAAAGGGTTTTGGACAGCTACTGAAACAGCTGTTGGTAAAGCTTTAACACAGCTCTGGTCACAAATTTACGCAGCTAATCAACCCCTGCCCCTTACTGGACACCACCGTGATCCCAAGCCATCCACAAACCCCGCTCCTCACATTTAGAAAGCTCTCCAACTGCATCCTGGGGCCCAGGAAAAGAGGGGGAGCCTGATTCAGATCATTTTTTTAAAAAAGGGAAAACCTTGAAGCAATAATAGTTGTGGTCTTGCTGGGGGTCCTTATATCGTCATGGAACCTTTACTTTCCTGAGGTATAGAATACATTGACACTTTGCGTTGCAGGGGTCCCCCGGTATTTTGGGGACCTCTACCATTTTTGGTCCCACATGATTGGGGAAGGGGCCTGGCCAGGCGTGGTCCCCCTTCCCATAGTTGAGGCCTGGGCCAGGGGGGGCCTGCACAGAGTGGTGATGGTCCGGCCAGGCTGTGGCCGTACTTTAGTTGTGATGGTCCTGGCCAGCGAGTCCTACTAGAGAGTGATGGGGCCGGCCAGGCTGTGATCCCTGCACAAAGAGTGGGGATGGGCCTGGCCAGGGTGGATCCTGCACTATGAATGGGATGGGCCGGGCCAGGCTGTAGTTTTTGAAAAGTGAAGTGAGGTCCTGGCCAGGCTGTGACCTATACTGTGAGTGGTGATGGCCTGCCAGGGGTGTGGTCCTGCACATGCGTGAGAGGGCCGGCCCGGGTGGATCCTGAACTGTGAGTGGGGATGGCCGACCAGGCTGTGGGGCCTGCAAATATCGTGGGATGGCCTGGGCCCGGCTGTGGCCTGCACTATGCTGATGATGGTCTTTTGGGCAGGGGTGATCCTGAACTTAGTGGTGATGGCCGGCCACTGGGGTCCTGCTCAAAGATGGTGAGGTCCGGCCAGGGTGTGGGCCTCACTATTAGTGGTTGGGGCCTGGCCAGATGTGGGTCCTCACGTGAGTGGGGATGTCTTGGGCAGGCGTGGTCCACACTGTAGGGTGATGGTCCTGGGCCGGCTGGCTCCTGCACAATGAGTAGTGATGGTCCTGGGCCCGGCTGTGATCCTGCACTAATGATTGATGGGCCGGGCCCGGGGTTGGGTTCCCTAATGTGAGGTGATGGTCCTGGGCCGGGGTGTGGGCCGCACGTAGTGGTGATTGTCCTGGCCAGGATGGGGTCCAGCAATGTGAGTGGGGGATGGTCCCGAGGCTTGATCCATACTGGAGGGGATGGGCCTGGCCAGGGTGTGGTCCCACTAGATGGTAAAAACCTGGCCCGGCTGGTCCACCACGTGAGTGATGATCCTGGCCACGTGGCCCCGCATGGATGGTGATGGGGCCTGCCCCGGCGTGGTCCTGACTATGAGGGGGGTGGTCCTGGCCCGGGTGTGATCCTCACTATGAGTGGGGATGATCCGGCCAGGGGTGACCCACTTGAGTGGTGATGGTTCTGGCCGGCTGGGTCCTGCACTGTGAGTGGGGATGGCCTGGCCAGGCGTGGTCCTGAAAATGTGATGGTGATGGTCCGGGCCGGGGGTTTACCCACTATGAGTGGGATGGCCTGCCAGGCTGATTCGAAATGTGAGTAGTGATGGGCCGGCCAGGGGTGACCTATACTGTGAGTGTGATGGTCCCCCAGGGTTGGGCCTGCACGGTGAGAAGGGGCCTGGGCCCGGCGTGATCCTAACTGTGAGTTTGATGGTCCGACCAGGGTGTTCCTGCACTATGCGTGGTGGGAAAAGGCCTGGCCAGGCTGGGTCCCTGCACATGCTGATGTGGGGCCGCCAGGGTGTGATCCTAACTGTGATGTGATGGGCCTGGGCCCGGGTGTGGTCCTGCTTTTATGATGGTGATGGTCCTGGGCCCGGCTTTGGGCCTGCACTATAGGGTGATGGCCTGGCCGGGTGTGGTCCTCACTGGTTGGGGGGATGGCTTGACCCGGCTGGGGGTCCACACTTGAGTGGTGATGGTCCTGGCCAGGCGTGCTCCGCACTATGAGTAGTGATGTCCGGCCAGGCGTGATCCGCACTATGAGGGTATGGGCCTGCCAGGGTTGGGCCTGAACTGGGGTGATGGGCCGGCCAGGGGGTCCCGGCACTGTGGGGGGGTGATTTTCCGGGCCCGGGTGGGGGGGCCACACTGTAGTGGTGAGGTCCGGCCGGCTTGATCCATACTGGAGGGGGGATGGTCCTGGCCAGGGTGTGGGCCGCACATGATGGGATGGTCCTGGCCAGGGGTGGCCCCCACTGTGAGTGAGATCCGGCCAGGGGTGGGTCCACACTGTGAGTTGATGGTCCTGGCCCGCGGGTCCTGTACTATGAGTGGGGAGGCCTGGGGCGTACCTGCACTATGAGTGGGGATGGTCCGGCCAGGTGTATCCCACTATGAGTGGTGAGGGTTTTTGCCAGGGGTGTGGCCCGCCTGTGAGGGTGATGGGCCCCGGGGCCCGGCTGTGTCCGAACTGTGGGGGT
>NW_026466894.1:0-13188 GCF_026875155.1 Cherax quadricarinatus
TGGTTTTCCCAGTGTACAACATGGCCGTATTCCACTTTGGCTTTCATCAAGCTGGTGGGGATTTGGAACAAAATTGACAGCTTCCTGCCAATCCCAGGTGCGGTCTACTGGTGGGTACTGGACATCGACAGGTGGTTGTGGTTGTGGAGGCTGGTGTGGCGGGTGGGTGGGGGATGGTGGCCTTTGTTGTAGACCAGCTGAGGCAGCGGTGTGGGTGGCAGCGTGGGTCTCAGCATGGCCCACTGCTGGTGCCTCATGGCCGCCACCACCACCATGCACATTTTCCATCCCAATTGCAACACTATCATTGTCATATTCACTGTTCCTGTTGTACACCACGGGATGTACTCCGTGATGTACTCCTTCTCCTTGGAATAGCATATGGCACACTACCAGAGCGCATATATCGTCGTATATACTGACGCTTCACTGGAGAATATTCCACTTCACTATCACTATTGGAACTGGTTTCAAGAGCTTGTAGTTCTTGTTCACTATCACTATCATCTCCAATGCTCACATCTGAGTCTGGGATTGGGAAAATAGGAGTTTCCTCTTTGATTCTGGTACAACTGAACGTGAACAAGACAGCCCAGCAGCAGAGGTGGAAGGCTGAGGGTTGTCTGGGTTTTCCTCACTATTGCCGATATTCTGGTCATTAGTTTCGGTCACTACCTCACCAAAACCTTGAAACTCATCTTCACTGGCACTTCCATCTGTATTAGAACTGTCACTGGGGGAACAGAAGTGTACCAGTTCGCAGAGGAGTGAGGAGCTTCTTGCTGCGAGGCATGGTGAACAAGGTTCACTAACATGGCGTTCCCACAATGCATCACTGGGTCCCAGATTTTTTCTACCGTGCACACCGACCACACACACTCATTCTCTCACACCTAGGCCTACCAGCCTTTTCCCGCGAGATTTGAAGGCGCTAAATTTATGCATACTAGTATGCCAAAAACCCTAGCGCGTAAGCCATACTAGTGCGGCCGAAACCCTGAAGGGTTAATTTGCGTGAAATTTGCCAAATGCGAATTTCTGACCACTTTATTGGGTAGTTCAAATCTGTAAATGGGCAGTTTCTTGTACACAACTGATAGAAAAAATGGAGTTCTAAAGAAATAGCTATGAGTTTGGTCAACTGGAACAATGGAATTGGCCAAAAACAGGGCTCAAAGTTGGTGAAATTGCCGATGCATATATGTCGCCGAGACCGCTAACTTCGTGGGAGCATAATTCCATGAGTTTTTGACCAAATTTCGTACTTTTGGTGTCATTACCATCGGGAAAAGATTCTCTGTCATTTCATAAGAAAAAAAAAAAGATTTTTTTTCTTCCAAAAATTTTGCGACGTAGAATGACAGTTTCGAAAGGGGCTTGCGACAGTCAAAGGGTTAAGGGACAGGGAAGAGAACGTAGGAGGATAAAATGATGTGGTGGGGGGGAAAAGAATGTATGCGGTTGAAGAATAAGTAGGGGTAAAGAACAAATTTTTTTTGAAGATTTTTAATCGTTTCTTGACGATTTTTTTAGGGATAATAAAAAATTTTTTTTTTAAGTTTTTTTTTTTTGGTTTTTTCCAAAACCCTTTCATTGTTTCTACTAGGTGTGCGTTTTGATGTCAGTGTTGCTCACCTAGATTGTTTACAGCCCCCTTAGATGTGTTTATGAGTGAAATTTTGGCCCTATTTTTGAGGAGAATGGGTTTTTGTGATGGCGGGTGAACAAAAAAAAAAAATTCTGCATTTGGGAACAGTAATCCGATCTTGTATTTGGTTGAAAATAGGAACTTGAGGCAATTTTCGATGCTTTTGTTTAATTCACTGTTAAGGGCATTGTTTAATAAAGAGAAACGTACAATAATTTCCCCGTATTGGAGGGATATGTTCCAAGCCCTATTATGAATACCTAAACTGGAGGTGAGTAGTAAAATTGTATATATATTTTTTTTTTTTACACACATACATGTAATTTTTAACCCTTTAGGGTCTGCCCCAGATCTACGGCTTACGTTGAGTATCCAAACCGTAGATTATCCCAAAAATTTTAGCGCCGTAAATTTAAGAAAAAAAACGTCATAGGCCTAATGTGAAGAAGGGGTCTGCATAGTGGGGTGCCCATAACCAAAAAATCTAGGCGCCCAATACATTGTGGGAACCCGGGCCAGTTCCTTGTTCCCCATGCCCTCGCAAGGCAGCTCTCACCCAAAGGGGAAAATTGGGTCCCTGTTCCCCATCTGATAGTTCGACAGGAGGGAAGTGGAAATGAAGAGAATTCTTTCTTTGATAAATTAGTGCTGAAAGGAATGACCAGGAATTGATAATAGTGCAAAAACCCGACATCCTAAACCTTCTACCCGGGTAGGCACTCGTCAGTCTTTTGGGTTGTACCTCAACGCAAGAGAAAACATTTTTTTTCGCGGGCCGGGCCCTCGTTTCGTAATGGGAGATAGGGGACGGGGTTTTTGTGTTTTTTATTGCTCTTGACAATCATTCGGAGTGATAGTGGGGAAATTTCATATTCCCCAGTAAAGCATCGGTAGGTACGCTGCCGCGCACTGGGGTAGTGTCCCCTATGCGTGCCCGGGGGAGGGGAGTACATCCCGTGGCCTACACCAGGTATAATAGTGATAGTGAGGATGTGTGGCTACACTTGGCAGGGATAAACCACAGGCTATAGATGGGGGTAGGGGTGAGGTAGTGCCGGGCCGGGGGGGGGGGGGGTGAGACCACCCAGGCTGGAACCCACGCTGCTGATCCTCATTAAAGGAAAAAGGGGGAGGTCAGCCACCAGCCCACCATAACCAAACCCACCCGCAAACCACCTATGATGTCCTTTTCCCACCAGCAAACCGATCGGGACTGGCAGAAAAACCGTTCTGGGACGGGGCAGAAAACCCAATTTTGTTCCCAAGCCCCACCACTTTGATGACCTCAAAGTGGGAATTTACCTACAGGCCAATGAACTGGAATTCTTTAAATTATTTTTTGACCACCCATTGATGGAAACTATTATCAGAGAAAGTAATAAGTATTTTGAGTACACCAGGGCAAATACGATCATATCACCACGGGCAAGACTAACGGGTGGAAAGGAAGACTTTCAAAAATGTTTTTGCTTTTTGCAACAATAATGCTTATGCCTCATGTCTTTAGCATAATATAAAACATACTGGTCCATAGATCGGCAAATTTTTCTCCCCGGTCTTCAGTAAAATCTCCCATAAACAGGTTTATCTTACTTTTAGTATGTTGCCTTCTTGACAAAAATAGGCCTGCAGAATGAAAATTTATACAAGATTAAATGTTTTTATGTATCTAAAAACAAAGTTCAGCATATACTTTTATCCATTCAAGATTCTTGAAATTGAGGGTCTTTGTTTTTGTTCAAAGGTAGGTATATTAAGCTATATACCGAGCAAGGAAATTTTTGTATAAAATGTTTGTACTCTGTGATGTGACAGGGGCCCTGGTATTGGAATTGTTGTATACAGGGGGAAGTAAAACTTTGAAAGATCCCAAGATGTTTTTGGGGTATCTCGGGTGAGTAGTGGAAACATGATGGTACCTTATCTTGGTAAGGGATACTTTATATACCATAACTGGTAAAAAACCCATTCTCGTGTTTTTGCAGGAACAAGACAAGTGTGTGTGGCACCGTTAAAATTGTAAAATATGCCCAGGCTCAACGCAGGTGCTCGGGGTTATGACGTGAGGTGTTTATGCCAATGACATCATGGCATTACGGGCATGAAAACGAGATGTCACATTGTTGCAACCATTCACCAAATTGAAATGAAAGAAGGGGCCCAAATTTGATCGATTTGACTAATGAACTTTCGAAAATAGTGACATGTTGATTATACACAAAACATGCACTTGGTTAAACAAATGTGACATCAGTTTGGCTTTGTGATTGTGTTCGAAAAAAGTTCAAGTGGTACAAAAACTTTTCTTCCATCTCATGGACATTTCAAGTCAATGCATAAATTAAGTACCAATGAAGACTACAAAGACCCCGTTTTTGGTGAATTTTGTTTGCTTTGTCAACAACTCATAATGGGTACCAGGTAACAACACCTGCTATCAACAAGGCCCTCAAACCCTTGGATATACCCTAAGCATTTGAGGGGGAAGGTGATCATTTAAAATAAGCTTCCTTAAACCCGGGGAAATTTTTGTTAAAGAGATGCATCGTCTGTGCACAACAAAACTGGCAACAAAGACGCAAAGCCCACTCTTTTTATTGTGGGAAGAAAGGTCCTCGGGTTGGTGCCTTGTTTAAAGGGATTTCCACAAACTCCAGCAGTTCAAAACCAGTCCATGATTGTAAATATGTAAATACAGGGCCCCCCGGTTCACGATTTTAATCGTTCCTGAGAGCTCATTGTAAACCGAAATTATGGGGAAAGCAAACAATTTTTCCCCCAAAAGAAAAATGGAAATCAATTAATCCGGCAAGACACCCGAAAGTATAAAAAAAAACTTAACCACATGTATTTAAGTGTAATGCAATAAAAATTGCAATAACAATAATAACAAAAATAATCACAATGAATAATTTGACACTTCCCTTTTATGAAGATCTGGTGTGTTTGGGGATGGGAGGGGGGGAAAGAGTGTCAAAGTTTTAATGTTTAAAGGGGGAATTCCCTCCATTAGGACTGAGGTAGAAAGTCCTTTTTGGGTTTACTTCCCTTCTTCTTTTAATCCACTAGGACCATTTGAAGTAGGGGACTTCTGTCCACAACATATCTGTCCATAGGGGCCCTGTACCCCTCGTTCCTTTATACTTCCTAAAGGGTTCAAAACATTGTCAGTTACGGGTTCCACAGGGCTTCAGTAGCTGTGTCGGGGTGATTTTCTCAAAAAAGGTTTGCACTTTCAAGCCACTTTGCACACATTTCCTTTAATTTCAATAGTCTTTGCCCCCTTGGGTCTCAAGGGGTTGGGCACTAGAAGCTTTTTGGGGCCCCAGGTGACTTATTTTGCAGAAAAAAGCACCAAAAAACATGATAATTTTGAATGTACCAAATGTATCCTTAATGTGCGCACGTGGGGGCTTGTAAAAACGGGGCACGTCTCGTCGAATCGTATCACATCCAGGGTTTTTGGGGGGGGGAAAACCGAGGAAAATTTTTTGCGATATAATGCTTGGGATCCCGGATTTACGGTCCCAAATGTTTTCGCGAAGGGGAGTCCACTGTATAGATAGAACATTAGTATTATACAAGATCTGTGCTGTTTATTGTAATAAACAACAGGGTAAAACAATGAATGTAATAATTTTAGGGGGTTTATTGTGTTAAATACTGTAATTTATATATATACATTATATACATATTGGGTCTCTCAGGCCCCAAATGTTATTAGGAAAAGAAAAAAATTGGAAAAGAAAAGAAAAAACTACAAAAACTGCAAAATTTAAAAATGCCGTAGAGGAAATCATCGATTTTGCTGCCCCAGGCCATTTTGTACAAACTTCTCAGCATGTATCTCATTTAAGTAGGGTCAAAATTTTTTTTTTTCTTATTCCCTTCACAAAAATATGCTTTTTAATTCTGAAAGTTTTTTTTTTTTTTTTTTTTTCTCCCTAAAAAATTTTCTTGGACACTGGGCCCCACTCAGATTTTGGGGCTTGGACCGAAGGGGCTAATTGAAAAATTAAAAGCTAAATAATGGAAAATTTACCATTTTTTATTGAGGGGAAGCACTTCAAGGCTTCCCTTTGGGCTTTTGAAGAACGCCATCATCACTACTTTTGAAATTTGGGCCTTCAAACAAAATTAACCCTTTGTGAGTAGCCCCGTTTTCTCCCCTTTGAACCCCGGTTAACCCGTAGCTTTATCCATGAGCTCAGCTCACTCAGATAGCTGTGAGTGGAAATTTTTGGGCCTCAATATGAGAGAGTACATCTGTTGGAAAGTCTGCACCATAAAAACAAACCTGCAGCACTCAGTACATAAAAAAAAAAACTGTGACCGTTTTTTTTAATTAAAAACGAATTTGCAGCGTTTTTTGATGTTTTTTACAGTTGTATTTTTTGATTTCTTGGGCTCATTTTATAAATGGAAGGATATATTACAGAAATGAATGATTTTGATTGGTTTTATTGAAAATGGCTTTAACCCAGCTCAAAATAGTGGAAAAAAGTTAAATTTTTTCGTGTTTAACAGGGGGCCCGGGGGGCCTGGTGGTTAACGCTCTCGTTCACACGGTGAGGGCCCGGGTTCGTTCCCAGCCAGAGTAAAACATTGGACGTGTTCTTTCCCCCTGTTGTCTAGTTCCCCATCAGTAAAATGGGTACCTGGTGTTTGCGCGGTTGGGTGCATCCCCGGGACACTGCCTAAGGAGGCTGGTACAGACCGGGCCCCGGGGGCGTTGACCCCCGGGGAAATCTCTCCAGGTAAACTCCGGAAACAAATCGTCACACGTCAATACACATCAGCTGGTAGGTCTGATTACGGGACCCCCCCGGTTTGCTAATCCCTTCCCGAGAGAGGTCTTATACCGAATTTACTTAATCCAAATTTAATTTCCCCCTAAAAATAAAGGAAATTTAATTAATCCTTCCAAAAACCCAAAATATTTAAAAATACTTTTTTTTCATGAATATATATTTCCCTACACAGAAAACAGTGGACATGCAGAATAAACAATACTCGACGGCACTCACCTTTTTTGAAGATTATTTATGGGGAGGGATGGAGGTGTATATTGTTTGGAAGGGGGAAACCCCCTTCCCTAAAGACTACAGTACCCGTTCTTTTCCAGGTTACTTCCCTTTTTTTGTTTTTTAATGCCCCAAGGCCAGCTTGAAAGTCACTGGGGGCCCTAAGTCCTTTTCTGGGGTTACTTCCCTTCTTTGCTTTTTAATGCCACGGTCAGCCTGAGCACTGGACCCCCCGTCGCACCAAAAATTTTCCAGAGGCTTGTTTTTGGGGTCTCTAAGATTTCCCTAAAAGGGACACAACATTGTCATTGTAGATATTGCCAGCACTGCCTGCAACAAACGTTCAGGGCGATGTTTTTATCCCTAAATGTTTGCACTCAGTCCACTTTTCACAAATTCCTTAATCTTTGAAAAGGTACCTTCCTCCATCTTTTTTTCCCCTTCTAAGGAAATTTCCCGAGTGTGGGCTGTTGGTGTTGCACTTCAACTTTGCAGCTCTTTCAGTGGTTGCTCTTATGCGTCCCCCCAACACTTCCCCGCTTGCCCTAACCTCCCAAACCATGGACTTGCCACAACAGATTCACAACTGGATGTCTCCTGAGGGGTTAGTGTTATGTTTTTATCCCTTATACTTTGACAGTAAAAGGGTTTTCGCTACAGTTCTAGTGGGGGAGGTTTTACATAAAGGCCTTTTGTTAGGGGAAACTTAGATCATGGGTTGATCATCCCAGTGTATTGACTTTTTTACCAGCCTCTCACAGGTTTTTTAAACTATATATAAAAATTAATGATTCAAATAGATATTAAGATAACAATTACAGCACTCACACTTTAAAACATAAGTCTGCACCCCTTTGCCGCTCTCCAGGATAGTCACAGGTGCATTCAACAATGCCCTTCTCTCTTTTGAATAACTCTGGGCTAACCAGTGTTTTTAACACTTTAGTCACCCCGGGATGATGGGCCCCAAATTAAGTTATAAAACCCACCCTGGAGCACAATAATGCCCAAAAAAAAAAAAAAAATAGAATGACCCAAAGGTCCCCCATTTTTAAGTACCAAAAAAGTGGGAGAGGGAGGGGGCCCAGCTCACTCCTCCCCAACACCCACCAAAAAACAAAAGACTGTTGCCAAGCCAATTCTTCCATTCCCCAATTTACCCTGCCTTAATTTTTCTTTTGCAAAAGAAATAAACTTTTTTAAAATTTCTTTCTTTAAATTGTGGTGGTGTTCTATAGTATAAAACCCATTTATTGAGAAAAAAAAAGGCTTCACTCAGGCCTTTCGCCATAAGAATGATCGCCTTTTGACATTTTGAGCTGAGTCCCCATCAAAATTTAATAAAATTAGGTATTCCCCAAATAACTGTTTCGTTTCAAAATACATGTTGGGTCCTATACCCCCCTAACACCCCCACCCAACGAAGTTCACAAAAGAGCCGTGTCCCCCAGGATACGGCAGTAATAAAAAAAAATATTGCTTTAGCCGAAGGGGTTTGAAGATACAGAAATGTTACATATTTCCCACACCTACTACTCTTCACATTATGTTATTTGCAAAAAGGTGACATTCTACATGGGAAATTTCAAAAATTTTTGTGGCTCCACTGAACCTTCCCAGATTACACATGCACTTCCACCCCCTACCATATAAAAAACCCCCAAAAGGAAAAAGTACTGGAAAAAAGATTTCAGAGTTTTTTGAAAAACATTTTAAAAACCCTTTATTTATTTATTTTTTTTTAGTAAATTTAAAATACATACAGAGGGGGACAAAAAATACAGGGTAAGAGCACATGCCAAAGCCCCTTTTATGCATGCATTACGGGCTGTTAAAAAATTTTAATTAAGATTAACTAAACAATGATAAAATCAGTATAAAACATTATTGTAAACAATAACTATAAAAACAAAAATGAGTATTAAAAGACAGGTCATATGGTTTCATGCATTGCCCGTACATTCAGGGAATGGAGTATTCTGTTGGGCAGTGTATTTAAAAAAAAACAAATTAGATTGGGTCCTAGGTTTTTAAAATTTTGTGGATATAAATTTTGAGTAAATATAGGATATAAATTTATAAGGGTTCATTTTTCAGTATTTACGGTTTTGAGGGTAAGTGTCTTTTAGAAAAGGACTTAAATTTATAAACAGGTAGGTTTCTTTTTATTTTCAGGTAATAATTCCCCCTTTTCCTTTTTTGTGCATTGAGTTTTTTTAAGGGGAATGGACCGGGGACTCAAAAAGGTATCCCCGGCCTTTGTTATGGTCATGTGTTCTGTTTAGGTTTGGGAAGGAAGTTTGAGGGAGGGTTTAAAATCAAGTTAAGTGTTCATTATGTAAATAGGGGCAGTAAAAGTAGGATGTTTTTTATGGTGATAGGGGTTAGTGTTTTGAAAAGGGGGGAGTTGCTGCTGTTGAGAATTTGTTTTTCTAACTGGCCTTTTGTTGGGGAAATTTGTGGGGTGAGTTTGGTTAATTGTTGTTGGGCCCCTGCACAAATTTTCCCAAAGGGGAGATAGGGTAAATAGAGAGTGATAAAGGGCCCGGAGGGGTTTACTGTGGAACTAGTACCGTATCTTCATAGTATGCCTACAGTCTTGGGGAAAAATTTTTTTTTTGAAATTTTTTTGTTATGTGTATGAAAATTTTAGTTTTATCAAGGGGGGGTTCCTAAAATTTTCCCCCTTTAGCTTTGGATAGGTGTCGTTTATCGTTAGAAGAGGTACATCTGTAGTCTGTTACCAAAATGAATGAATAGGTTTTGTCAATGTTTAGTGTAAGTTTGTTAGTCCCCATCCGGAGTATTTTCTGTAATTCTGTAATACTCAAGGGGGTAAAATTTTTACAATTTAGTGGCTTTTAAAAAATAATACCAATGCAAGAATTGCACAAATGCCCACTGTGAAAGCCTGCGCACAGGCCTGTGCCTTGCGCGGTAATCCACAAGCAACTGGTATTGGGTGGCATCTTCCCGATCAGGAGAAAAAACCCGAGCAGTCATGTGTAAAACCCGGGAGGGAAAATTTTACAAAAAAAGTCAAGGTTTTCTCCCTTGGGGCCAACAAACCCGTGAGACTTCCCGTCAACACTCACGATCCTTAAAATGGTCAGGGACTCAAACCCTCTTCTGAGGGCCCACTCCAACAGATCCTCCAAACTTTGGAAAAGGAGGGTGACATAGAACTGGGGGGGTCCAACCAAAAGGCAAATCGTCGGGCCGTTTTGTTTTTAGAGCAAACAACACAAAAATACACATACCTTCCTGAAGCTCATGTTTTCCGAAGGTTTTTCAACCACTGCCCCAACTCACATTTTAATATACACAAACCCCCGACAATTTTGGCTCCGACTCGACCCTTCACAGTCAGTGGTGGTAGAAAAGTACTCAGGCCGCTGGAAATTTTCCCCCTGCAAAAAAAAAAAGGTCACACATGGCAAAGCTTTGTACAAAGTAAAACACCTGCAAAGCATGAAACACTAAGAAGCATTAGAACCACATTCCCGAGCTTTTATATATTAACTTCCCAAATTAAAAGGCTGTAGGAACAAAGCCCCTTTAAAAGTCTGTTTTAGTCACCCTACACAGGAACGGTGAAGAATCCTGAGACGTATACAAATGCTGAATAGCCGCCCCAAAAAAGAACATTTTTTTTTCCCCTGGTAAAAGTTGACATTTAAATTAGAAAGGGTTTTCATTATAGTAACAATTCTGCAACCCTCGCATACAAAAGCAAACACTAAAAACACTCTTTTACCCTGTTTTGTACATCAATTTACCAAATCCCTTCTTTCCATTTAACATAAATTTTAAACACAATGAAAAAAAATTTGCTTACACACATGAAAATGGTACGAACACAGGCCATGGAAATCACATCTTCCTGCCCCCTTTTAATTATGTAAAAAGTTTGCATCTCTTTGTGCATAAGTATCAATCTTTCTAAACCCGTAAACCTTAGGTTGTTAAATGACTTTGTGGTAGTCCAGTTTTTTATCCCCAGGGTGCCATCTAATTTGGGAAACCATGAAGCATGGGAATGCCCACTGACTCACTAAGCACTGCAAACTGGTGTTGGAAGAATTTCACTTCTTCCTCCATATCGAATTTTTCATACAGATTTTTCCCACACAAAAATTGTTGAATTGGCTCAGCTTCCTTAACAATTTCTTCATGGAGTTTCAACTTTTCCCCATTACTGACATCCCAAGCTTTTATGAAGTTTCAAGGTGGCTGAGCCAACTCTCCAACATTTTTCTCATTAAAACCAAGCATGCATTTCCCAAAATCTTTTACACACTTGTTATTTCTTAAATACACTTTTGGTATATCATACAGATTATTGTTTTGCAGTCCTTTACATTCCATTAAAACACTGGTCTCTCTGAATTTTTGACATAATTTCAAACCCTTTAACAGGTTACTGTGTACACTATACTCATTTTCTTCCTGCTCAGGTGTGGGGGTTTTTTATATCTAACCCTGGGAACTTCCCCCACAACATGTTTAGCTCAGAGCAACTTGCCATACAGATTTTCACATGAATTGGCTCCAGTATCAGCATTTCTCTCCACCCTCCAGAGCATTATGGTCCACATAATGATCCCACATCATCTGGTTGGTTGAGGGCACGTTCACAGGTACCATCCACCTCACACGAGCCAAACAGTGTTTTGAAACTGGAGAAAAAGCTCCCAGGGGAAAGCATCACCATCCTCCCCAAGCCAATAGCTCAGAGATTCCAGAGTGCTTCCCCACTCAGCAAATACAAAGAAAGGGATCCTCTCATCCCCGTTGTTAGTATTATCTATACCATAGGCTTGCATCATTGTCTTGGGAGGGTTTGATGAAATTTTCCCTCTATTTCCCTTGAGATGGGGGGTGATAGGCAGTTGAAAACTGAGGCTCTATTTTTAAAACCCCTTTAAAACATTTCTAAAAGACTTTGAGGTAAAGTTGGGCCCCTTGGTCTTTTTGCCCCTCTTGGGAAACCAACATGAAAAAAGAATTCATCAAAGCCCTTAAGACTACATGAGCTGTTACTTATGCAGAGGGACTGCTTCCGGTACCTGGTAGGGGAAAGCAAATAATTTGTGAGTAAAAAATCATTTCCCAGTTTGGTCCTTGGGAATGGCCCAAGTACATCTACTACCAGCATGCTAAAGGGGTTCACCTGTTTCTGAAATAGACTAAGGGAAACAGGTTTAATACTTTGACTAGGTCTCCCTAAAAAATTGAGAGACATGATAGGTTTTCAATATACTCTCTGACAGTCTCCCACAGCTGAGACCAGAAAAAGTGCCTGGAAACCTTGGACATCACCATCGGGGGACAAAACCCTTGTTCTCCTTCCATCGATACTGCAAACAGAGGTGAATTCTTTGTAAGATTTTCCCCTCCCTGAAATGAAAACACTTATTTAATTGTAAAATCTCTTCCTCAGCAACAGCTGAGGCTCTGATCAGTTTAAGAGTGACATTTTCCTGCACAGAAATTAATTGCACCCTAGTAGGTGCAGCCTCTCTCCACTTTCTTAACTGATCCATTCTCCAGTCATGCTTGGCTCTGGCTGGAACATCCTTTTCTTCAGTTGGCTGCAGTTCAACATCAGAAAAAAAGAGTTTCCCGACTTAAGCCCTCGCCATCCCCATGAGAAATATGAAGGGCTATTGATAGCATGATCATGAGCCATACTTCTCATGGTGGACCATCAGGGAGGTCTGGCAAGGGTTTTTTAGCCTTTTCCTCCCAACATTTGGACTTAGTTTCCCCAAAAATAGTTGTTCCTCACTATCTAACAGGCCCATAACATATTCCCTAATAAGAGGTTGACCCCTTCAAAGGGAGTTCATCTGGAATACCTATAGGGAAAATAGCCAACTTGGTATGCAGATTCTACCCATAATTTGTGTACAGGTGTCCTTATGGTTGAACCTGTAATACCCTTCAGCAATACATCTACCCAGTATAGGTATCCTTAGACACTGGCAGCACTCCAGCACGTAGCAAGGGGGTAGGTGCTCATCCATCTCTCAAGGACAATATGTTCTCAAATCTGCCACATCCTTTTGCAAACCAACTGTGGACCTACTAGAAAATATACACTTCCTGGGGTCTAGATCCAAAAGGTTCCTCCCTCACCTTGCCTTGAAGACCTAATGCAGGCAACTGGATGTATCTCTGCAGTTAGGGTCCCCTGGGATGGTTTCCTCCCTTTCCTGTTCGCCATCTTGACCAGCAAAACTTTTGTGTGGGCCAGCTTTGTTACAGTAGTAACAGATAAAACCTTAAAAGTATTTTTACCATTTGGTGTAGGACTGGTACTGTTTACTCGAGGACCTGAAACATTATCTGATTGTCTAGGTAACTTTGAGCTCCAGCTGGGCTTACCTTTTTCTTCTATTTTAGAGGGTGCCTCAGCCTTCATTTGTCCCTGAAAATTCTTGTCCCACTTACCTTTATGACCATAGGACTTGGAAAATGGTTTGAACGAGTGGGGAAATTTTCAGAAAGAGC